>WEZZ01006240.1:14586-36432 GCA_013400585.1 Chloropsis cyanopogon
CTGAACTCAAGTGGGTGATTAGAGAGGTACTAGAGCAGCTTCCGAGGAGTGTCCCAACACTAAGGTATTTCAACTCAGTGGTTAGTCAAACCATGCTGGAATGCATGCCCCATTAGCTTCTCATTACTCTATCTTTCTCTATTTCCATTTCAAATCCTCAAAAACATTTATACTGTCATGACTGATTGTCATTGTGAGACAAATGACTATCCTTATGCTGAAAGGTGTTTCACAACAGCATATTTGGAAACCAAATGANCTGGCAGATATCTTTCATGTTTATCTCTAGAGGAGTAACTACCCTATGTTTTTGACTTGGTCATCTGTCTTAGGTCATCATCAGTATTCCAGAACAACAGAACAGGATATGAATCTGTGCCTCAATTGTCACATTTACAGCTCAGTTTATTAAGAAGCACCTACCTTCATTGCAATTTAATCTAGTATTCTCTACAGCAAACCATAGCGACTGACACATGGTTCATATCCTATCCTTCCTTTCCTCATGTTGGGGAAGTAATCCTTTGAAAAGAGATAGCAAAGACATCTGGGTGCTGTAATGTTTTAAGCTACAACAGCTAAATCTGCCAGTACTTAATCTCTCAGTGCCCACATTGAGTTTGGTGGCGTTTGGATTAGCCCCTAAATAAGGAAACTACAGTAGAGGGAATTTATTTGATCTGTCTGACGTCACACAGAAGCTTTGTTTTCCTAAAAAAAAGGGAAGAATTGCCAGAATAAGAAATTGCAAAGGTAGTAGTTAAGCAACCATTTAGTTTCCAGCTATATGAAGAAAACATTTCCTAAGCAGTAGAATATTTTTAATGACATGGTTAAACTTTTTTTTTTTTTTTTTTAATACACACAAAGGTGAACTGTGCCCCTTAGTTAATAGGATCACTAACAATGTCTTTGACTTAACGACACATATATATCCCTTTTTTTCAAACACATAGAAGTTATGTGCAGCAAGGAAAGGGTAAAATTCACAACTGATTTTAGCCAAAGTTTAAACTTCTAACTGAAAGCTGAAGCACTGAAACCTACCCTTTCACAAAGATTTATCTTCTGCAACAAAAGCAAAATTCTCCACTTTTAGCACTACGCCCTTCCCAAGTCATTTATAGAGTAAACATATCTTACTATATTTCTGCTAAAAATATTTGCATTCAAAATATACTTATTTTATTCCAAATTAGGCCATATGCTGCTGGTGATCAAAAAAAGTTCTTCCTCCAGCAGTGAAATAGATTAAAGTGAATATTCATATATGTAAATGACTGTAGAGCTGCTTTTTCTCCAGCTGATCATTTCTTCCTATGCAGATCTGATGTTCTGCTTCTGAGGATATAACTTATTAACAACACCAAAGGGAAAAAAAAGATATCTTTCAGCAAGAGCCTCCTCTTTGCCAAACATCTCAGGGTTTGTCTCCAAGGACTTTAAAAGAAAGGAAAGAATGAAGAACGGAAACCATAAAGCATGCATTACTGCTATCATCTAATTGCTGAATGAATAGCACAGTTGTTTAGTCTGATTGCACTAAGCTAGTTATCCACTGCAAGCCTCATTGACAAAAAGGGAATCTACACAAATTATAGGGAAATTCAAGCACTAAAGGAATGCTTTGGTTCAGAGGTTTGCAGTGACTATTGGCTTTGGTTCCTGGCATAGTTTGCCTTTGCCATATGAACTCTGTTGGGCTGGGTCAGCCCAAAGCTTTCCAAAAAGCCTGAGAAGAGGACAGACTTCCTTGTCATCTGTATCCCATAAATAAATTAAAGTGATGTTCTCCAGTTAGAGTTTGTTTCTTGGCAGGCTAATATGCAATCAGAGAAATAAAAGGTCTTCATTTGTGGACTCCAACTAAAGGAAGGAAGTTTTTGTATGTGTGTTCACCAGAGACCAAAATATTAAAAAGTGGAAGAGGAAAAACATATGTTGCAGTCCCCCAAAAAGTAAGTGGATAAAAAAATTGCATTAGAAACATGCCCTCAGTTGATGATGTTCTAAAACAAAGTACTCCTTTAAAAGAAGCAGGCAAAATAGTTTCAGCACTACCACGTTATTACAGCTTAAAAACAGATTTTTCAGGCACTTTTTTTCCCCCAAATTTATACCCTCTATACAGAAATAGCAAAAAAGTGAAACAAGTTTGATATGCCAGGTTCCAGTGGGCTTGCATTCTCCCTCTTATCATATTGCAAAATGTATGTATGCAGCATGACAGGGATATGGACCCCAATTCCCTGCTATTTTTATGACATCACAACCGAGAAGTAATTGCAGCACGTATGAGCAGTGACATGAGTATATTCAGCACACTTTTCTGGATACTCTATTTCAGTCAGAAAAGACATTGCAGCACACAGCAGCTACACTTCTCTTGCAGCCTGCTGCAAAACTCCATCAGACTCTCTTTCCATGTAACTACCAGCACTCAGGCTCGTTTCTCGCATTCTCAGACTATTTCTTTCAAATTGTCTTGCACTTCTTGTGTTAGTGAGATGAACTTTCTATAGCTATTAATTCCTTATTAGTTAAATAGCTAAGTCTCTATGGAACCTTATACCCACCAAAATAAAATGGTTACAAAATAAAATATAAAATTAAAGTAGGAACACGGTAAGAGGATGCAGTTAGAGACAGCATTTTTCTAGATGGATTTCTGGGAGTCTCTGATATTTGTAGAAAGCATTAACACTCTGCTCCCAGGTCACACACTTCCCTGTTCTGGGGACACCCTGTGCCTGGCACAGTTGGTATGGGGCCCTACTCTCCATTGTCCAAAACAGGGATGCCTGTGTCACAGATGCTGCAGAGTGGCAGGTGAGACAGGGACCTCACTAAATGCGTCACACAAAACAAGTAACAGAAATGCTTAATGGTTATTGACTTATTATGCCAAAAAATCTTCTTCTAGCATGACTTCCTCTTTCTGGAAAATGGGTATAAGCTTTGCCAATGAAAGACCTGTTTAGCTGCAGCTCCAGCAAAGCCACTGCAGCCACACCAACAAGCCATTCTAAATACCAGCAAGCTTTGAGAGCTGTTTCTCTTGACATCTGTATCAACCACTGTAACGTACCTCTAAGTATGTTACAGGGATAAGTATTATTGAATATTAGCTCCATCGTATTTGGAAATGTTTTATCATCTCAAATTTGGAGCCTCCTTAAACTACATTATCAAATACATTAAAGAAAACTGAGAATTAAATTAAATCAGATTTACATCCTACTAAATTTAAGTTAATGGAAAATGCACTACTGGCTTTACTCAGATCCCAAGGAGACCACAGATGTCTCATTTTCTTTCCAAACTCTATTGTTAAAAAAAAATTAGTTTGTCTCTATTCCCACAAACCAGAAATAGCAATCAAAGTATAATGATTATAACCAGGAACTGACTTTATGAACACAATGAATATACAACTACAGAATTTTACTTCCTATGTTTCCATTTACTAGCTTTTGCAGGTATATTCATGTCAGTTCTCCTCTCTGTATCCAGTTGAGACAACCCTAATTTAAATATTTATATCCACCAGAATCTTTCTATGTAAATTGTTTGTCTTTGAAAGTACCTTGTTCATTCAAACAGAGTTTCAATGGGATAGGAAAGCATGGCTGTGAAGGGTCAGGTATGGAAATTGAAAGCAATTAGTTGTAGGTTCTGGCTTTCCAAATGCCTTACAGACCACCAAGCACATATTCTGCACTTAACGAGAAAGAATTAATAATTAATCTTAAGTTTTTGGCAAGATACAATCTAGGCAAGAGCTTAATGCATTTGAACCGCTGCTCCCCATCTTGGAACAGGAAATTGGATTTCTGTTTCTCTCTGGCTGACACTATGGAGTCAATAATATTTCTCAGGGAACTAAAAGAAGTGCTGGTGATGCTGATGTTTTCAAGAGAAGGGTCTGATGCAGACAATCATGGTTAGGATACATCTCCTGTGCTGCATGACATCATTTCCTCATGTGTATATTCTAACTGTTGCCTGACTTCATCCCTCAGCAGTTTGGGGTTAGCTGCTTCTTTAACACACCCTCTCTCATGATCCCAAAGGTTTTGGGCTGAAGGGAAAGATGTTTTCGGAAGGGTTTTCTATGCCTCTTACAGAAGCTCTAAGTAGCATTTTGTACTGTCTTCATTAAAGGCTGCTTGGTACTTCAGGATATGACATTTCTTAGTCTCAAAATCACTGTCCCCTGGACCCTGCTAAAATCCTTTTGCTTAAAATCCTCTACCAAATATTGAACCGCAGTGATTGATTGAAGGTTAGTTTTATCTTCCCATGGTGAAAGTAGGAAACGCAACACTTTCCATCCACAGTGGCATTAGAATCACTATTGCCTTACCCCTGGCAACCTGCCTCCCAAAAGAAAAAAGAGACAGAAAACCTCATGTCTATGGAAGGAGTTGAGAGGTGGAGTTCTGGGGAATTCCATCATCTCTTTTGTCCTGCTGGTACCTCCTCTGGGATGGCTCCATCTCCTGAATCTCCTTCCTCCTCAACCTCCTGTTTATATGAATGTGGTACACGGGAATTAAGGAGGGGAAAAAAATCCCATTATGACTAGCAATGAAAGGCTTCTAGGTTTGCACATAGTGGCAGGGATCAGCATTGCCTCAGCACTTCATTTTCTGTGCCAGTCTGACTCTGCTGTAGTGCTTAACTTCGGGTTTTTCCTCCTGATGTTTGCATTCCCAATTTAATAGTAAATAAAATGCTTCTCAGAGTAACCAAAGTAGATCAGTAGCACAACCATGACGGAAGAAGAAACATCCCTTCAGTCTCTATTACGTCACATAATGATAAAAACCTTTTTTTACATGGACTCAGCGTCACATGAAAACTCACTTTGTACAGGAATATCACTCCTCGCACATTTTACACACAAATATCCTTTCCAATAAACCCTTTTGCTGTTCAAATTCATCTGTAACCTGAGTTATTACTTTGTAGTACACCATGTTTTGCAGTATACCGTATTTTGTAGAATACCATATTTCTCACTTTTTTTTGGTAAGAAGGAACAGTTACAGAGTATGTACAGCCCAGAATGATATACAATTTTCTCAGAACAAGGTTTCTAATTGCTACCTGAGCTACAGTACAGAAAGGAATATACCACTGACAATTTTAGTAGGTAGGTAAGTGCTAGTCAAATTTATGAACTCTGGGATACAGAATTAAAAATCAATACATTAAACTTGATCCTTTCCAAATCTTCAGAGAGCTGTTGCTTCTAGTTCTCTGTGAAAATTAAAGACCTTATTAAGTTAAACATATCTTTTACCTAATTGCATTCATTCATGTCTGTCATTAAGATACTTAGTCTTTTGGTTGAGGCCTATGACCAAAAAACCCCAATATCACTTGAAAACAACCAAAGAGGTGGAAATTTCCTGTCTCAGCAGTTAAAGACCTAATTTTGACAGTCCATTGCTGAAGAGCAATGTGACTTGGGGATGTAAACTAATCTCTGGCATCTTCATTTTTTGACATGTGTTATCCACTTCTAGACTCCTTTTAGACTTGCAAACAAGACAGGTGTGGCATGCATGTTAATTATTATTAATCTAATTTAAATAAAATCACCAAATGAAAAACTCAAGCCTTTTGGTTTTTCTAGTTAGTACTTGTATTTCAACTTGAAATTTTCCAGGGGCACATTTGTCCAAGATGCTACCTCATATTTTGCACATGAAAATGACTCCATGATGATAGATCAGCTATCTTTCCTGTCCCAAATATGAAGAATTGCATTTATCTAACTGATTCGGCTCTCAGTTTTGAGTTTGGGAGTAACAAAGCCAATATAAATTTAGTTCATAGTTCAGTAATTAATTGTTTGGAAACAATTCATTGTAAATAGTTTTGTATTTATAGCTACTATGAAACAATGAAGATAACATCTGAGAAGGCTCCAAGTGAAGCAGGAAGACGCTGCAAAGGATGTGCCTTTGTCATTATTAATAAAGCTTCTGTCTGACTGCAGCACAAGGTGAGAGATTAGTATCAGCTGTGTCCCTGGAGGGACGAGACAATGCAGAGCTGTAGTGAGAAGAGTAACACACCCTTCTGAGACAGTGTACGTGGAGGATGAAGCGTCACCGTGGCTGGTTCAGTTCCATTTGCACAAATGTCACGGCAAAAAATACCTTCACTATTCATTTATAAAAACCTTGCTCAGCATGTCTGTAATTTTGTATGGATTGCCAGAACAGACCTTTTGACTAAAATGTATTTATTCAGTGTTAGAAGAAATGCTTCTTTTCCTTGTACATTAACACCACAAGCTTGCATTATGACTTTGTTAATGAAGGTAAAAATGCTCTTTCATGCAGACACGCTGGACAATAAATTCTGAGTAACTTGTAGTCCCTTCAGAAAATATCTACAACTGTATTAAATAATGTTCTTATAGGAGAAAACAACAATAAATAAACCAAAAATAGCAAGGCTGATTAGTATCTCCTCCTGATTTTCCAAAAATGGGAAGATTTAGTGAAATAAACCGGATGACAAAACCATTACTATTTCTGAGAATAAACTGCAGTCCAGCCCCAATATGTAGAAGCGGAAATTGCTATTGCTGTGAGTATACATTTTTTTACTCTTCATATAAACAAGCCTTAAAGAGGGACAGGATGTGAGCACACCCATCCTCTGGTGAGTACACTAAATCATCATGCAATTTTTTTTTGTTCTAGATCAATAAATCTCAAATTCTCTAGACAAATAAATACAATAGGGAGGCTAGGAATGAGCCCTTAGGGCCAGCAGTTTCTTAATCCAACACAGTACAGCCAAACCAGAAAAACTCACTGTTTGTTCAGTGGCTTCTTCAAGGTCACCCATGCTCTGTCTACTGTGTCAAAACAAGGAGAGATCTCTGGTTTTATTGGCACTAACTTGCACCCAGATTACTAGAGTGTCATCCTTTCTATAGCACATGTATCTTGGAAAAGCTGGCATAGTTAGGAACAGAGCCAAAGAGCTAGTGCAGACAATCAGGGGTTAATTTAAGATAGGATTGTTAAGGAATAACTGCTCTGAATATATAATAATAATGATTACAAACAAAAAAGAGCTAATAATTTGATGTATGCTTTGTCTATAAATACCAATCCAACAAAGTCATGTTTCAAAGGCTAAAAGAAGCTTGATTTATCATTCAGTCTTCTATACAACCCTCTCACTGCAGCCTATAATCCACTGAAATATAAATATTTATATATAAATATATAGATACACGTATTGACTTGCAACAAAGGATTCAGTTTTTCAACTTTCTCTTTGGAAATCCTTTGTTTGGCTGCATAGAAATAATGTTTGTTCTTCTGACAGTGCATGCAAAAGATAAGATGTGGTACAAAAACTGACAACACCTACATGAGAAAATGGTATGAAAGGACAATTGAAAAAAAAAGAGCATAAGGAAATACACTGTACACTCTATGATGTCTCTTGCAGTGTACATCTTATTTGAGTTTTTCCATTGCAAGGTACCTTCTCTTCCCATTTGACATACCTAACTTATAATTTACAGAAAACATACTTGTCAACATCTTACATGACATTCAAACAAGAATTACTATATTGAAATTCTTGATTAGCGTGGCAGGGGCTGTCTCAAAAGACAGGATACAAAAAATCTTAATATCTTGTCTTATTCTGCTCTCCTATTCCTGTGTCTCCTTCTCCTTAAATCATCAGTTATTATCATCAATCATCTTGCCTTCACTATGCTTCCAAAGTCCCCATTCCTGTGGTTCATCCTCCCTACTGCATACTCAATCTTCCTGTGGCCAAATTCACTTCCCCCTCCTCTCTTGCACTTCCCCAGCTCCCTGCTCCCTACACACCATCACAGCCCAGTCAGTTCTTTAATCCTTTCTTTCCCAATTCTCAGCCTTTAATTGACCTCCCTTTAGGAACTGTTGCCAGACACCACTTCCCCTTCCCTCTCCTCCTCTGCCTCTTTTGCTGGTCAATCCGGGTGGGAGAGGAGGAGTGGGAAATGAGAATGGGAGACAGGCTGTCTCCCTGCCAGGTGGCCATGTGGAGGCATGGGGCTGTGCGGTGCCGGTGGTGGGGGCTGAAAATCTGCTGAACACATGAGAAGCTGGGAACACTCGGGAAAGTAGGCGGTCCAGAGGGGGACCAAATGTAGACATCATCACTGCACACCATTTGGCAAAGTCATACATGCTAAAAATTGGAAAGCAGGGGGAGGAAGCTGAGTTCCTGCTAAGTCATCTTGTGCAAAATATGTGTCAATCACCGCCTGATTCTAAATCACTACCTGATCCTAACAGTAGCATTTTGGAGCTTTACATTTAGTAAATGCAAATGCTTTGCATTTAGTTCTCCATACTCCAAGAGAACCCAGGCTCATGAAATAAGCATATTCTTATAATAATATATATATGTTTACTTTAATACATTGTGGTTAGCTCTTTAAATTTCTAAAAAGGCTTTTTTACCTACCTGTCACTGAAAATTACACTGTGTCCTTTTCCTCTAACTGAAACATAACAGGCCTAAGAGGATTGAGAGTTGGTTTTCAGGTTTATTTATTACTCTTTTTGATGAGAGGTGGTTTGAAATGAAATAACTTCTGACAAGCTCTTTCCTTTTCATTTGTTCTTATTTGGTGAGGGTGAGGGAAGTGGAGGCTGAAATCTGCATCAATAGATTTTGTTTTGACAGTAAAAACTCTTTCCCCAAATGAGAAAGAAGGATGATGGAAATTAAGATTAGTCTCACATGTGTGGACAGACCGTACAGTTATCAAGAATTATTCCATATGCAGAAGTAACATATCAATGACCTAATTTGTTAACTGGCACCCAGTCAAACCTCGGAGCCACCCAAGGTAGGAAAAAATATAACCAGCTTGCTGATTCTTAGCCAATCTTGCTTTGTTTTTCTTTCATTCAGAGGAAAGTCCCTTCAAAAACACTTCATTTCTCGGCTACATGTATTCATATTCTCTTTTGATATTCATTCAGTTGCATAGCAAAGAATTTTATGCTCAGACATAGCAAAACATGTATAGACAAGCTCAGCAGGACTTTTCATGTTGTGCTGTCAACACTGCACAATGCCAGCCCTTTTTAAAATATATACTTTATGCAGAAAAAAATTCAGGCTTTTGGAGCAATTGATATCTAGTGATATCAACTGAATTGGAGGTTTTGCATTACATTGTAAGGTTAATGGCTTGCAAAAACACTGATTCCAGGGTTGGAGGTACCATGAATACAAATGTGTGAAATACATGAATTTCTATCAATTATTAATCCCAGAGCTATGATTTTGAGATCTTCTTATATATTTTAATTAAATACTCTTGAACCTATCACATCCCTCCACATACTTCTCCTTAGGTAGGCAATTGTTTGACACAATTAATTTAGTAAAATACAGTTACAAAAAAAATTCTCAAGTGTGAAATCCTGAAGGATATGATTTGCTGTGTAGCATCTTTGTCAAACAAAGGGTTTATTTCTCAACATGCCCTAAATATTTTCTGAAATCAAAAAACTCAAACCCAAAATAATAAATAATTTGACCAAAGTGTAACTCTCGCACACAAGAATAGATCACTCCTCCCACTTACACTAAAGCTAGCCATGATTTGCCATGATGTTCAAAAGAGCTTTGGTGGATTGTTTGTGAATATAGGTCTACGTTCTTGCTACTGAAGAGCATTTGCAGCTCAAAAATGTTCTTCATAATATTTGCTGTACAGCATATGCTCGTGTCAGTAAGAAAACTTTTTCTGCTATCATAGGTACAAATTAATTCCTGATTACCATCTAAAGACAAAAATGAAAAGGAACTATGCATGTTAGATAACATAACATAACATAACATAACATAACATAACATAACATAACATAACATAACATACATTTGAAAAGGTCAGTAGAAGATAAAAAGAATGGTAAACTGCAAAAAAAGGCAGCTGAACCTTAGCCTAAGTATGACTGTAAGAGACAGGTTAAGTCCTACAGCCATAGGGTACCAAAAATAAACAGATGAAGTTCAAAGACCAGTTTGAATGGACTGAGTAGCCTTACCTTCTCTGTAGTAGACAAATATTCCTTCCTTTCTAAAGAAAAATATGCATAATTTCAAATAATGAAATTCTAAAATTCTGAAGAAAGACATTTTCCTAAAACATTGCAAGGGTAGTAATACCCGTGAATACTTTCCACAGTATATGCCAGTGCCATGAATGACTACACAAACAGGAAATTGCCGGGGACAGGTAGTGCTACCATGTGCACCTTTCCCTTCCCAAAAGAACTATGGAAACCATCCTGTCCATTACAGGGACTCCACATCAATATTTATGTTTCTCAAATTAATATATAGTTTTCTTATGCCAATGTATAATTTTCATTCCTTTAATTTTAAGGTCACTGATTGCAAGAACTTACTAGGCCACTTTCCAGGCCTTCACAAAGCACAATTACATCCATCAAAGATGTGTTTCTCAACTTTCTTTAAAAGGAAATAAATCATCCTAAACTTTGAGATGTATGTTCTCCCTCTAAATCAAATTTTCTTGATTAAAAACAATTGGATGCTGTAAAATTTCTACAGCTCAAGTTGAAAACCTTAATTATTGCATTTTATGTTTCTCATAGAAATTTGTATAAGGCAAGGTATTGAAATATATTTTAAACTTTTTTTATTCTGCACATACTTGTGCTGGCTAAGCCATGCTGGTGAAAAAATCATACAGGCATGAAAAAGACATATGAGAAGGAACTTAACTCGGGGTTTTTTTATGTTGAGTTCAGATCAAAATTTCAAACAATGACAAAAACAACAAACAAAATCAAAGCATAGGTAATAATAAAACCTCCACATACCAAACAAAAAAAACAAGAACAGAAAACAAAAAACACAAGATGATAATTTGTATGAAACAGTAGATCACAGACATTTGGAACTTCGGATGTGCTGGATGGAGGAAACATAGCTAGGCAGATGGACATTTGGACAGGCTAGGTTTTGAAGCTGATGTTTGATGAGGTGAAGTCACTGAGAAACAGAATTGTCATGAAAAGCCTCATAATACCCCACGCCAACCCAAACCCAATGGCTTTGTCTATGCTGATAAATAAAACGGGGCCAGAGACCAAAACAAAATGTGACTGGTTTTGGAGGTGGTCCCTGGAACAAATTAGACCCAGAACTCTGCCACATATTGACTCAGAAACAGTTGTTCGGAGAGATCCTCCCAGAGTCTGGGTCTGAGCCAACAGTTAAGTAGTGCCTACAATAAAGTATCCAAAACTCTACTTCTCTTCTCTCCCTTCTTTTATTTAGTATACAATGACTATTTGTACCATCTACCTAAATATTGCTAATGATGGGAAGTGGTTATAATATCATATCATCCCTAGGATATATACAATGGAGTCGAATGAAGTATTTCTTTGAGGTTTTAGAGCCTAGAAGACAGTGCTATGTTATAGACAGCTTCAGCTGTCATTGCTGTTGGCTGCTGCTGACATAGCAAATGATGCAGTATGGCTATGCACTTAAAGTTAAGCTTTCCTGGAGCCTTCTAGCCAAGCCTTGTGCATGTTAGTTTCCCACTTCAGCTGGACAAGCACCACATTTGTCTACTTCACGTTTGAAAAAGTTCCCCCAGCCACATTAGCAAGGTATTGGAGGACATTTATAGGAGCATAATTAGATAGTCTCTTATTTCCTTCCTTCTCTCCTGCTTCTCTGATTGCCCATGCCAGCAAAGTAAAGAAAGTATTTTCACAATGATTTTAGATTGCAAACTGACAGGACTAAAGACCTTTCCCTAATGCTCTCCATATATAGTCCCTAAACCAAAACTTTCTTATCCCCGTTCAGTTCAAGACCTTTTCATAACTAGGTCTTAATCCTGCATTGCTGGCTTGATGCCCTGGGGTAGGGATCTAGAAGTTCATGTAGGATGTCAGGCTTTTGTTAGATGGAACAGCTTTCCTAAATTGAAGATTTAAAGTGGAGGCTCTACCATGTCATTGAGAGATCCATCTTGTGCTACAAGGCACTAGTTTTGAAACAATGCCATAGGAATAGAATCTTGTGCCAGATACTACATTTATTCAGGGTTACTTGAACAGAAGTAATGAGAAGCATTAAAGCAGGGTTTACATAATGAAATGCAATATCAAACATTTCATGTACATTAGTGAGAAGAGTAGAGATTGAGTTGTTTTGACCAAAACTTACTCTGCTTCTTGAGAATGGAAAATTACTAGCAGACTGCAAAATTACCCTCTCCCTAATTTCAATGTTATTTTTGACCTAATATAAACATGTTTGATTGTGTCTCATTTTGACAAAATGACAAAAATCTCCTCGAAAATGTTTGCTATATTCTTTCTTGCAACTCTTACTCAGCCACCTGATCTAAGAGAGGCCTGTAAAATATACGTAGCCATTCCACAAGATGAGGAAAAAATATGATGAAATAAAAATGCAAATCATCCACAGAGCAGAGTATCAACAGAAGTCAACAACAATACAAGATAGCAAAATTAGATAGTGTTTTTAGAAAATTATATTCTGATTAGTACCCTTTACAGAGAACAAGGCTGAACACCTTTGTCTCCTTAGGGAGCCTGCTTTGCATGGAAATGGGCTCAGATCTCCCTTAAACAAAGTACTTTTAACCCACATCATGACTTCTGGTGAGGAATTCATGCCTGAAGGGAGTCAGTGCCAGCAAATTCACATCAAAGAATCTGGAGGGCAAAAAGCAGAATTCAGAGCCTCTGTGACCTATGTGCACTTTCTGTGGATGGCCCCATAACCCACCTATGTAAAGAGCTACAGCAGGGATCCCAAACCTGCTTACTATACAGCTTACAGCAAGCCTAATTAGCCTTGAACCAGGGAGAAGTTCCTTATATTTCTACCATTCTCTGCTACATGTGGCAGTAGTATGGGCATATGCAGAATATTACCTAAGCAAGGTAATTTATACGTGGATGCAAGAAGGAGGACAGTCAATGCTGAGAGAACTAGACCTGTTCCAGAGGGAGGCAGGCAGCAGCTCTTCCCTCCCACCTGAAGACCGTCAGGGGTACAAAGCAGTTGAGGTATGTCTCAGGGCATGATATGGAGAAGGAACCTGCTGGCTCTGGAGTAATAGTGCCTGGGGTTTTTTCCTTACTTTTTCATTTACTGACCCAAGAAAAGCTACTGTTTCTTCTTGGATGCATGGGGAAACCATGCTCATTGCAGAGGGGTTGTACTAAACGACCTTTAAAGGCCCCTTTTAACTCAAGCCATCCCGTGATTCTGTAACTATGACATGGCATGGGGTGTTCTGTCCTCAAACCAAATGGCTGTACCTCTTCCACAAGACTGTGTTTTCTGCCCAGAAAAAAATATTTGAATGCAAAGTATTATGATGGCTGTTGTATGGATTATACACACACAGCTAAAGGATCTTTATATTTTCCTTTACTTTGTTTACCCATGGCTATAACAAATCTCCCAGGATTTGGCAGCAAAATCTGCCCAAGCTAAGAGAAAGCTGTGACCAGCCTCCCAGATAGCTGCAGCAGGAAGATGGGTTTCCCACTGTGTTGCATCCTCAGGGAAATACAGGTCTAGATTTCCCCCACTTCTCCCCATCTCATGTTTTCCGTCATATGTGGTAGCTAGGATCACCTCAGGGAAAGGGTAGCACATGGCAAACCAAGGCAGAAAACTGGGCAGTGTCAGGAATCAGCTACAGGATGGGTGCAGCTAATGTAGAAAGCGTTGCATAAGGCTGTGACATTGCAAACCAGCCTGAAGAACAGGAAGAAACAGCTGCTCAAAACTATGTCCATGACCTTTCCATGGACAAACCCAGTGGGGAATAGATGTATTTTATGAATGATAAGGGAACAGCCAAATGAAGTGCAAATGGGAAAGACAGACTGAAACAGGGACTGGACAAAGACCAAGAGAAGAAATTACCACAAAAAAAAAAAAAAAAAGGAAGAGGCAGCTAAGACCCCACATATAGAAGAGGAGAAAAGCAAAGCTTTCTGCCAATAAGCTTTAGAAAGCTCATGGGAAAAGCAGATGGGAAATATGTGTGGAAACAGTGCTAACACCTGCAACAGGTGTGTTATTCTTTTGATATGAAGAAAAGAGTTCCAACTACATATGACCACAGCACAAGCACTGAAAGAGACCTGTCAGAAAGACAGAAAGGATAAGCAGTCCCAACTGATTAATTTGCATACAAGGAAAGTAGTTCAAAATATTACATAAGCAAAACACGACAGAGAGCCAGGATGAAAAGGACTGTCATAACAAAGGTGTTGCTAGATTTATTGAGTAATGCTCCAGAAGTTCTAATCATCATATTCCCTAAAGAAACAAATTATGCCGATGAAGTATATTGATAAAAAATGCAAGCAACTGTTTCTTCAGACAGTAAGGAAAAGAAAATTAATTGGAACTGTGAAGATAAGAAACTTGCAGAAGACTTCCCCCTGTCAAGCATGGGTGAAAATAGTAAAAGGCTCGTGCTAGAAGCCAACCAAGGAAAGATCCAATGGGGTAGGTTGGAGGGTTTGAGTGCACAGATCACTGGAATGCCTCTTGCTGCCACAGCCAACTGTTTGGATTACACTGTCTCCCCTTATGCAGACAGGTTGCCAGCCTCTTGGGCTCAGAGCTGGCAGAGCCTGTTAGACAGGTTGCAAACCTTCAAGAGAAGGAGGGAAAGGGAAAAGCTTTCACTTAATTTGGATAATCCGGCTTGTACTTCCAACATACAAATTAGGCGAGAAACTAAAATTGTTCTGAAGCAAAAGATGAAGGATAACATGAATATAATGCCTGACTCAAATGTGTGGGGAAACAAGCAACAACTGGAAGGTGCTGTATTAAATAAAGGAGATTACGATCTGGAAAGACTAACTGAAACTTAGTGGGATAATTCCCTTGTGTTGAAAAGACAGGATGCAGTATGCATGGGAAAGGCAGAGTAGAGAAAATCACTAGGTATAAAATATGTTATATAATGCTTTCAAAACACATATTTTATAATTTTCACAGTGACAACAGTACATGGTAAAAATCTCAGGTAAGCATACAAGAAAAAAACAAAAAAAACCCAAACAAATACCAAAAAAACAAACAAACAAAAAACCAAACAACAACCCCCCTCCTACAGTAATAATTTCATGCATATCCCTTAGGCCAGTACTCTGGAACAGAGCTAGGGAAGGCACAAACCTCTGATTGCATTTTAACTGATCAAGTCTCTAGATGGTGCATACAGATGCAAAGTTATCAAACACATATAGTGAATTCCAAAGCCTAAAGATGAAGAGTTGGGTTAAAGTTTCAGCTGTTGGGAGGTGGGGCATTGGAACTATGAAATCAGAGCACTTGAATCCAATACAGGAAGAAAATAATTCAGCGAGAAAAATGGTGCAAAGGAATCAACTCCACTTTCAAAACCATTTGAAAGTGGAATATTGAATATGGGATATGAATAAATGCTTAAAACTTATCTTTAAAAAAAAAAGTGAAAAAAACCCCTGGGGACTTTTGGGGAAACTGTAAAAGAAATTAAACTCATCTGTGTGTGGGGGGGGAAGGGAGATATAAGGCAAAGCAATGGTCAGAGTGTCTTCAAAAGGGCTTTTCAGAGTTCAAAGTACATATACAGGAAGGAGTGGTAGGAAAGGAATCCAAGGACTCTTAAATCTGAATAGGCCAGAAAGGGAAAAGGAGAATAAAAGGACTTATATAGCTACCAAAGGGGAAAAAGAAGTACAAAGATCAAAAGAAACTCTACCAATGAAAGAAAAAGGAAAGAAAATGAAATTTAAAGTGGAAAAATAAAACAAGATACCAACCTGAACTGTGTATCTTATTTAGCATGAAAAGAAATATTACAAGCAATTTAGACCCAGCCCCTCCACACTCATCCTCAACTGTTTGGAACGGGTCCAGAAAAGGACCATGTTGAGACCCATAAAGTACTTTTGAAGTATTCCAGAATCAAGAGTAATCAAGAGACCTATCTTTGGCATAGAATGTAGGAAATTTAGGGTGTGGTTCACAGATTCTATCTTGGGCAATATAGGCACCAATATCTCTGAGCCAGTCCCTCTAAGTTTTTCACGATAGACAAATAGGAAATTATCTGTCCTGATTTTAGCTGGCATAGAGGTTTGGTTTTTGGGTTTTTTTCACAGTACCTAGTATGGCTCTGTGATTTAGATTTGTACTGTAAATAATGTTAATAATGCATACACGTTTTCATCCTTGCCGAGCAGGGCAGACTCAAGACCTGTTCTGCTACTACCATCGCCCCACCAGCATGTAGTGTGGGGGTGCACAAGAAGTTTTCAGGGGACACAGCCAAGACGGCTGACCCCAAATGATCACAGGGATATCTCACAGCATATTCTGTCATGCTCAGCATAAAAAGCTAGGGTAAGGAGAAAGAAAAGAAGGATGTTCAGAGTGATGGATTTTATCTTCCCAATGGGCTGGTTTTGGCTGGAGTAGAGTTAATTTTCTCCACAATGGCTGTATGGGGCTATGTTTTGAATTTGTGCTGAGCACAGGGTTGATAATACAGAGATGTTTTTGTTATTGCTGAGCAGGGCTGACACAGAGCCAAGGCCTTTTCTGCTTTTTGTACTGCCACGCTGGTGAGGGAGTTGGGGGTGCGTGGGAGGTTCAGAGGAGACACAGCTGGGACAGGCGACCCCAACTAACCAAATGGATATTCCAGACCTTATGGCATCATGCTCAATATATAAAGTGATGGGGTAAGAAGAAAGAAGGGGGGATGTTTGGAGTGATGGAGTTTGTTTTCCCAAGTCACTGTTATGTGTGATGGGGCCCTGCTCTCCTGGAGAAGACTGAACACCTGTCCATGGGAAACAGTGAATGAATTCCTGTTTTGCTTTGCTTGCACACATGGCTTTTGCGTTACCCGTTAAACTGTCTTTATGCCAATCAACAAGTTTTCTACCTTCTGATTCTCTTGCTTACCCAATGGTGGGTGAAAAGCCAACCAAGGACAGAGCAGCTACCCAGTAATTGGTTTCTGGCTGGGGTTAAACCACAACACTAAGTCACTGTTACACGTGACTGAGTCCTGTTTTCCTGGAGATGGTTGAACACCTGCCTGCCCATGGGAAGTGATGAATGAATTCTTTGTTTTGTTTTGCTTGTGTGTGCAACTTTCACTTTTCCTAACTAACTGTCTTTATCTCAGCACATGAGTTTTCCCTTTTACCCTTCCAATTCCATCCTACTGGAATGCTGTGTGAGTGAGTGGCTCTGTGAAGCTTAGATGCCAGCTGCGGTTAAATCACAACATAAACTCTGCATAATAATGTTGACTTCTGGAATAACATCAGACATATCCTGTCCAGAGATACCTACTTTTCTCCTGGGGGTATAAAAAGCAGCCTAATTTAGATTTAGAGATCCAACTTGTGCATGCTTCAGATAATATGAGACAAATGTCACCCTTGCTTTCTTAATATTGCAAAATCTAGAAGGATGGATTAATGCATGCATGTGATACATGAAGTTGATTCCAAAATAAAAGAAAATTCAAAAATTCAGACAACAATATTTTAGGTCTGTTTTTTGAGAATGGTAAAAATAACATTTCCTCTTTATGATAAGAGTGTATTAGCTCTGGACAGTGTACCCTTTTGGTCTGACATTCCAACATGTGCCGAGTTCTATTCTAATCCTACTCTCTCAAAGCTCCATGGTAAGCATTGAATGTAAGACCTCCTCACACTGAAAAATACAAGTGTACTTTAATACACACAAATGGGAGATCATACTATCTTTGAAGTAGTAGCCAAAATTCTCATGAACTTCACTACGACTAAGAATTCACCAGAAAAGTGCATAGAATAATGTAAGCCTCTTTAAGAGAGCAAAAATTAAGAAAAAGAACAATATTAACAAAGATGAACATTAGGCCCACCGTTAGGAAAACGTAAAATACTGAGTTTTAATAGCCTCTGAAATGTGAGGGAAATAAATATCTTACTAGAAGTGCCTAATGTTGACTGGTTATAACAACAGAAAAAATTGGTAGAAAAAGTTGATATTGGCAAAGAAAGAAAATAAAACACCTAGGAGGTATTGTCATTATCTAGTCTCTTCAATCAGAGGGGATGTAATGGGAAAACATAATCCTAACTGCTCTCAGAAGTTTTAGATTGTATGTGTCACAGTGATGTGAGCTATTGAAAGAGTGCATTTTGAGAAGTATTGTATAGTAGGAAGAAAATAAGTGATTTAACACCTTTAATGGCACCACCATAGGAACATGAGTGAGCCATCAATATAAATGAAAATATGGTGCAGTTTTACTGGAAGATTAACTGCTGACAATACACCATCACTGTGGTGGGCAAAATCATCTCCAAAATGGAGCAAACCTATGGGCTAGAAGCTGCAGGAAGAAATGTGCGGGAGACCTGTGTCTCAGGTTGACTGAGGCTCTATTGTATGTGTGTGCGTGTGTGTGTGTGCGCCATACTTTTTTCTGATGCCACACTAAACTGCTTTATCTTCCCAGCAATCATTCTCTTCTAATGAAAAGGATAACATAACCCATTTACCAGCAGATCTCACAGAAAAATTGGTATCACCAAATTTTTGGAAACCCAGTCTAAATTTAGAAATTTTAATTTCATGCATTTTGCTGAATTTGAAATGAACTTATTAGAACACTGCATTACTCAGCACTATAACTGTTAAAAAAAATCTAGCCTTTATAAAACTCTGTTTCTTAAGGAAAATACTATTTTGGTAGATAATTTATAATATAAATCATATAGTATTCACCTTGCAACTCAGGGAACACCAGCATGATGAGCACTATTCACTAGTAACCAGTAATCTAAAATTAATCATTTCACTATGGACTCAGGAAAAGGATGAAAGTCCACTTCGATGTGCCTATGTTTATAAAATACTACTGTGGCAATTATATATTTCATTAGCAATGTAAGCCCATGAAAAACATAAAGAAAAATTCATTGCCATTATGAGAAAATAGATATCTGTGCTTTTATACTTTTATATCTGTGCTTTCCATTACAAATAGAACACTCACTTCTTTCCTAATACACAGAAAATGCCCTTTTATTTCTTTGCTCTTTATTTTTGTAGTTACACCAACTCTAAAAGAATATTTAAGGCAGTAACTATCTCAGTGTTACAGCACTGTGGGTGAGAGGAAAGAACTCTTAAAAAATGGGAAAGAAAAATGAATGATAGTGGCTTCCCACTCATATACTGAATTTCTTTACAGTCAGGCAAGACCTTAACGCCCACAGCTGTGACACCTACAACTGCCACCAATGTCAGCAAGAGACAGAAAGAACTTAAGGACAAGAATGTTGAAACTAAAAACATTTGCAAACAATTAACAATCAGCAGTATGAAATAACACCTAGGAAATGTCAAGCAAGAAGAAAATCAAAGAACGTTATCTATGCTGCATATTAAATGTGTCAGAGGCCCCAGAGTAAAAAAAGATGCATGTAATCATATGATTACAAGTTGCAGTATAAAGGGAGTGTTAAGGTTGTCATGAAAGTTCCTTTACTTCAGTAGGCTTAATTTTTGCTCCTTGCAAATTTCACCACTGGGAATCTTTTGGTGAGCTTTGTTGGCTTGGGTATTTTTGGTTGGGTTTGGGGGAGAAGCAGGGGTTACAGGCGACTTTTATTTTCCTTTCATTTTTGTTTTGGTTTTTTTTTTTAGTTTTAAATGTGAATTTCTGGACCAGTGTAACTGTTCCTCTTCTTGGAGGTCTGCAGCATATGACTCACTGGCAGTGACCCTGCAGAACAATGAACTCTGCAGTGAAGTTATTCTTGGAGACCAGGCGACAGGATGTTCTCATGTAGGCAGTATGCAATTATACATTGTTATCTGGTGACAGCTGATCCAGCAGCCAGCACGCTGCAACACAAGTCAGTATTGTTTCTCATACAGAAAGGATAAACCTCCCTGCAGAACAGAGGTTAATCTAGCAAAAGTATCCAAAGGAATAATCAGCTTCTCCATCTGCAGGTGTAAAGAAGAGGTTTATGACCACAGTTGCGTTATTATTCCCTCTAATATTATCCTAGATTATATTAATCGCTCCAGTATGTATCTCTGGTACAGAGCTAACTTAAAGAAATGCCTTTTGTCTTTTCTGTCTTATGCATACATATTGCATACATACAGCAATCCAATATGTTTATATGAAATGCCAGTTTATCATCAGTGCTCTCCCAATCCAAGGCTACAAAGAAACTTAGAGATAGGAGTTGAATTACAATGATTTACACCTGAACTAATAAAGAGCTCTGTGATTAAGCTATCACAGTACTTAAAGACATCTACCTCCAAATTAGCCATCCTGGTTTCTTTTATAGCTACTGGAGAGCACTTGCATGATGTCTCTCAACCTGTAGCAACCATCTGAAATACTCTAAAAGTGAGTTCTTCTGTCCATTAACCATATTCCATTAACAATAACCGTAAGTTTCTGAGAATAAGTTCCACCTTTCCAGTGTAGCTACAGATAAGGTTAAGTGTCTGGGTAAGACATAAGATTAACACATAAGATTATTTATGCTATTGAAATTGGAGAAAAAATGGAAAAAAGACAAGAAGATAGAAAAATTCTTTGCAGTATGCAGAATTCTAAACATTCATTTAACACATTAACCTTTCTCTGATTCCTTCATCATCACTAACCTTGGGCTTGTTCTTAGAAAGGAAGAAGTGCTGTCACAGTCCATCTGCCTTAGCACAGCAGTGATTTCCTTCTTACATATGCAAGCATTTAAATTTCAGTTTTGGGCATACCACTGTGCAAATCCAGTAAATTGGGTAAATTTTTGTACGAGGGTTCTCATAGGTGTAGCTAGGGATGCAATTTTCAGCAGGTTTGGAGTCATCCTTCATCCCTTCTACCCATGATAAACCCATTATTTTTTCCAGTGTATGCATCCAATGCATATTATATGACTTGTTCAGACTCCCAACACTGATTCACCTTCATGCTACACAACTTTCTGACTACTGTGGGATGGGTTATACCACAGATGTTTTCTCGGGGAAAATAATTCTTATCTAATGTTGTAGTTGTTCTGAGGACTAGAACTGGCCTATGGGCCACAATATCCCTTAAGTAATCGGTTGGATGGTTTTGTTCCATGAAGTGAGTGCTACTAATAAGCACACAAAAATAATGCTAAATTAAGTATCATAACAAAATAATGACTTGTCCATAAGATCCATTTTCATGACCCTCTGGGCTCAATGAATGGAAAACATTTTATTTGAGGTTATGCTTGAGCAGCTACAGCAAACTGCAGAATGACTCCAAAATTCAGTTAGCAGTAGAGGAAGATTTGCCTTCTGAGTGTGCATGTATAAAGGTAATTTTTTTATTTTGGTCTAATTTTGTGAGATGTAATACTATCTGACTTTGAAACCAGTGTATGATCATGTTTCCTGCAAAATTTGGCACAAACCTTTGAGACAGACTGATATTTGATCCAGCAGAAATGGTACCTGTGAAAGTTGTATGACTGATCAGGCTGATGAATAAAATTATGGGAATAATAATTTGGGGAGTTATATTTGCAATTTAGTCAATAAAATGAAATTTCTATATGGAATGGCCTGACCCTGGCTGGCTGCCAGGCACCCACCAAAGCTGCTCTATCACTCCCTTCCACAACTGGACAGGGTTTCTTTATATAAGAAAAGAATATATTATATATATAATATATA
>WEZZ01006240.1:36474-50054 GCA_013400585.1 Chloropsis cyanopogon
TGAACACAAGTGTGTCTTGTGCATACATTATCAGAAAATCTTTTGTGGGATTGTAACATTTCTGATCAAATTATTGACAAGGAATTCTCTCCTCTTTAAACAAAAAGTATTTGCGTTAAAGTGAGAGAAATAAACATCAGCTGCTTCTTCCCCAGAGACCAACAGTCTTCCAGTACATGGGAAAGTAAAGTACAAATACCTACTCACCTCACTTAACTCAAACCACTACTGTGAACAGTTGACACATCCTAACTCAATGTATCAGAAGCTGAACTACAGTGTTCTCTGAGACTGTGCAATAGGCTTTATCAACAGAGAACTCTCACAGTTTTTCCCTTTCCTTTCTGCATTCAGGACAGGGCCCTCAATAACATTCCTTTAAACTTGTGGTTACTAAAGAAAATTGTGTATTTTGGTTCATTATTTGGCCTAAACTCAGACAAACTTTTATACCACCCCAGTTCTGATTTCTTCATCAGCCTGCATCCCCCAAATTAAATAGAAGCTCATACTATGAAGTTTTGCTTTAGGTTATACAATCTACCAGCCTCAAGCTGAGTTCAGACTGCACTTTTCTTCATTTTACTATTCTTTGTTTAAGTGCTTAACTTCAAAAATGGTCTTCCACCCATGCTCTCTTCCCCTGTCTTCCTCTCCTTAACTGATGTGCAGTTCTTCCCTTCAGTCCTTCTAGGTCCTAGGTAATTCCCTGAGCAGACAGCAATGGGGAAGCTGCTACAGCAACACCAGGGCTGATTCAACATGAGCTACTGAAGCAGCATTTTGAAGAATCCCAGCACTATATGCTTGCTTATTGAAAATATTTTGCTTGCTATAAATGACTACATCTTCTTTTAAGTGCAAAATCTTATTTATTTTTATTTATTTGGCAATAATCTTTGGGAAGGAAGGGGGAGGGGTATTTTTGTGTGAATTGTCCATAAGTTTAAATGTCTTGCCCCACTGTGGAACAGAAAAACATTTCTTATTGTGCTGTAGTAACTTATCAGAAGCTGTTAAGGAAATGAAAGAGAAAGAGAAAGAGAAAGAGAAAGAGAAAGAGAGAAAGAATAAGTTTTTGAAGCGTGCTGAAATTTGGTAGGCCCTTCAGATCTAAGGAAAGATAAGCCTCAGGGAAAAGCTAGATGTGCATATATTTTTTTTAATTGATTTCAAAAGTGTTTTGTTTGAAGTGTCTCTGTACTAAATAAAGATTCTGTTTCAAGAAATTTGTTTGGTCATAGTGTCAACCACTGTCACTGATTTTGGAGAGAGAAGAGTAAGTCAAACCTTCAAAATTAGTCATAATATTCTGGGACTGTAGCTGAGAATCTTGTTTGAAGCTGAGAGTGTCTCAAATTTTTCCAAGAGTGATTTGATCTGTACTGTATGTGCATATTGATATTTTGACCTTGGCCAACCTTGAGGTTGGCTTCAGCCATGCCTGTCTGCGTAAGATACGCTTTCCCCATCTGCACTACACCAAAGCCTCTATATTTTACCAAAGACACCCCTACTGCATTTTTTTTTTCCTGAAGCAAAGCTGTTAAAGATCTCCACTCTAACAATATGGCTCTTTTCCAGCTGTATCCTTCCTTTGCAGGTAGCAAAGTGGATAAAAAAGAGGCAGAAAATAGGAACAATGGACTATGGTTGATGGGCATCGTCTTCATCATTTCCCTCCAGCAAGGACAGCAGAGAAGAATCACTCTAGAGCCAATGTCTGCACATCTCTCTCACTTCTGCTCTACTCCTCAAGGGGAGATTTGCACTTCTTCCTCAAGAGGTACCTGGCCAGTTGGTACCTGGTTCAGTTGTTCATCCAGAGGTTTTGCACTGTTTCTTAGCTAAAGTTAGAAAAAAACATAGCTCTTGTTCACTTATACCAAGGGTTCCACTGCAAACAAAAGCATGTACAGATAAGAGAAGTAATAAATAAAATAATAGTGTGTTGGCATTATTTTTGTCAGAATCATCAAAAAGTATTGCATAAAAAAATTTATTGGAAAATAATTCTTCTCTTCAATTTGACAGTTAAAATAGATAAATATAATGCCACAAATGAGAGATTTTAAAAGTCACAATAAGTTAAAAAAAGAAATTATCTGTGTTAAATTGCAGCTCACTAAACCAGTGCAAATGGTCATTTATTACCACGTATTACCATTTGTTAAAGGAAAAACAACTTCACTTAATATTCATTGAATAATTAAATACACATGTTACCTATATTAATAACATAAGAACCTCCAAAACAGCTAGACAGGAAGACAGAAGTCATAGAATAGCCACACTCAGCCTAGGTATGATTCTCATGGAGAAAAAAACCCAACAACCTGAAAACAGGAATAATATAGTGCTCTTGCTCTGTTCTCTATCAATGATACCCTAAGTATGTCTTTTTCCCTATTTTTCTGTAGCTTATGTAACAAGAAGCAGTGTATTCAGACACAAGTATGAATGCAGAATCATGCAGCCTAGCTATGCTTTCTGTTATTACACCTAAAAAAAGCAGTGCCCCTAAACGTATAAGGCTTTTCGTGCTGAAATAGTGTCTATCTAGGAGAGGAAGGACTGGCTGCCCGGGTGCCAGCAGAGGGAGCATAGAGCATTGTTTTTTGTGGGCTTCAAACCTGCAAGGGGAGCTTTGTCCTTTCTTGTTCCACTTTTTTCCCCCCAATTAAGTGTTTTTAAAACTTAATGATCGCACATTCCGTGCTAAAAGCATCTTTTCATGCATCACGAGTACAGCTGTGAGGTAACACAGGTGTCAGATTGCTGTAGGATAATTAACTTCTAGCATCTGGAACACCAAGGTATACACAGGTAGGGAATTTCACCAAGATGAGAGGTAAGATATCCCAGGGCATGGCGGCTAAATTGTATAGCAAAAATGTATCTTCAAACGATGAGCACTTAGAGGCACAACACGTGCTCAGGCACAGCAGCCACTGCGCAGAGGGGAGATGCTGCTCTACAAGGGGCAGGTCTGTGCACATCTGCATGTCCAACACACCTGTGCCCAACCACGGAAGGGGTGTGACCCGGGCGTTGAGAGAATTAATTAGCTAATGAGCCTTATCTCCCTGTCGTTACTCAGGTGAAACTTCCATGTGTCTGAAGCCAAGCAACTGCAGAGCTGCTGAGGATGAAACACGTGATGTCTGCGGTACTTGCGCAGCCGGCAACAGCAGGGCCTATTCACCCCCTGACTCCAGACGGGAGGAAAAATGTGTGTTAAGCCCTTCTACGCCTTAGAAGATCCATACAAAGTACTCCAGAAAACTTAGAGTCAATTAAGGCCTTTTCTTTTCCTCATGATTCTCATTACTGTATTCTCACAACACTGGATCCCACTTTACCAGGCCTTCAAAAGGACTCTTGTTAAACCAAACAGCAGCACTCAGCATCTTGCAGGTTTTATTCCCAAGTAAAAAGCTCATTTCAAAATGTAGCAGATCGACACATCCCTTGGCTCCCTGACTCTCCCTAAAAGAGCCTGGAACCATAAAGCTTCCAGAATCAGATTTTCATAAGTTGAAGCCTAAAAGCTTCCAGAATCAGATTTTCATAAGTTGAAGCCTAAGGTTGTAGAGGATCTTCTCATGCACAGTTACAATTGCATATGTATAGCTGGCTTTTGTACATACAAAAGGAGCCTGTATGCTTGCATGGCTCAAAGGAATCTAGACAGCTATACAAAAACACACATGGGTCTCAGTTTTTGTTTTATGAGGTGAATTAAGTGAAGGGGGAAGAAGAAGGTGATGGGAAAAAGATGAAATTCAGACCTCATCAAAGTCAAGGGTAGTTTTCCTATAGACTTCAAAAGATTCAAAACTTCATCTGTTACATTTATGTCCTACTGAACCCAGAGATATGCTCAGAAACAGGTTTCAACCTCAATTCATTTGGCAGCCCAACTTCTTCCTGGTTGAATGGTGGAAGCACTGACAAGAATCTCAAAAGAAAATTTTACTGTGATCTAAATCAGTAGTTCCCAACTTTTTCTGGCTGTCTGGGCAAATACCTCCTTTTAAGAGCCAGTGAGAGCCTTCTACCCCAGCACTTACAACTCACATAGCCCAGGCTAGAGTGTTCATGGAGTTCTCCACTGGGCTGGCATGCAGACTAGCACCATGTTTCCCAGAAAGCATGAATTTGCTATGTAATTAATTCCCAAGATGCTCCTGCAGCTACAAGCTGGACAAATTAAGTTTGCAGCCTTATAGGCTAAGGTATTTAGCCTATAAAAAAAGGGATGGGTGTTTTTCCTCCAAGTTCACACTGTTTACACTGATCTGACTAAGGAGCATCAACTGTCTTTCAACAGTGGCTTACATCTTTCTTTTGGGAAGAAGACTGGGGGGAAATGTGGAAAAAGTTCCCTTCCTATTGTCAAATTTATCCTTGGTCTATGCAAGTCCAACATTGCTGACACCGCTAGACTTACGAACTGAGTAAAATCCTGGCCACACTAAGCTTGATGGCAAAACTCCCTTTGACTTTATTAGGGTCCAGATTTCACAACAAGTGTTAAGGGAGTGTGACTGCAAGACTGAGGCAAAAGGCAAAGTAAAAGCAAGAACAGTTCCCTCACTGCAATCCAGAAAAAATGCATGGTTCTCCAGGGCAATAAGGCAAGCAATAAAAATATAAATAAATATATAAATAAATTAAATGGATCCCCTCTTCTGACAGTTACTAGTTCTTGGCACTTTTTTCTCCCATCTTGTCATCTACAGATACCTGTCCAGCTGCACTTTCTTCACACTTGACTGCCCAGTTAAGCTCCTCTGTCAGCCTTGCTGTCACTCCTCTTTCAGCACATGATGTCAGCCTTCCTGTCATCTTGATGTCACTTTTTCATATGGCAGGATTCACAGCCTTAGCTCACAGACCTGTTTGTACATCGGAAGAAAAATATTTGTCATACTTGCTTCTCATCCCCCATTAAAAATGAGCTTAGCTAAGTAGGAAAAGCCTGTCAGGAAAGTACTGACATTGAGTTTCTCTTCCAGCAGTGTTCCAAAATGCTGGATGTTTTCCTTCTGCCTACCAAAAGAGATGAGAAGAATTGAGAAGTGAAGGATTCAGCTCTGCTAGGGAATACGCATATGCTGTAATGGCTTTTCAAGTGCTCTTCTACATGTAGGTCAGCGAACAGCAGAGGTTTTGGTCCTAATTATTGTTTGGTTGTGGGATTCTTTTTCTCAACTGATCTAATGGTGACTAAGTAATCATTTTGCACTGCTGGGCAAAGGCAATAGCAGACTTATTAACTGGGCATTTTTATACTGCTCCCCAGCACAAGAGACACACCTCAAAGTCCCCAAGGTGGCAGGTTCTAAAATGCCATTCATTTTAACAGCGAAAGATTGCTATATTCACTGTGTGAGCAGACTTTAGTATAATGTGACATATGAGAACGTGTAATTCTTGGTCACAGTAAAGGAAACAAGAAAACAGGTTTCTACTGCAAAAGGTTTCCATCATGGGTTCCCTTTGCAGGACATGGATAACCTCTGACTTCCATATGGTGCTGGATTCTCAGAGGATGAAAGTGAGCATTGGTAAATCACCCCAGATGAGTATCTCCTCCTCAACATAATAAGCAGTTTATGTATCCGGCTGCAAAAGTGTTCTAGGAAGTTGCCAAACAGGAAGGAGATCCTTGCCTGGAGTAATTTGCAAGCTAAAGGCTGGATCCTACCAAAGCATCTGGTCTGAGGTTTTGAACAGCTTTTACTCACATAAGATTTCAAAAGATAGTTACGAGGGCCTAGGATAGTTAGGATGTCTTACAGCATGCTGTAAGGTTTGGCTAAAATTGCCTGTAAACTAGTCTCAGGCACTTAGCAAGTCTGTGTTACCTTAGCCTTTAAACTACAGCAAAAATGTGCTGTGGATAGATGAACTGAAACTACACCCACAAGGAGACGAAATTATATTAACAGACATACAAACATTTCATATTGCAAGTGAAAGACAGACAGTAACAATACTGAAAAAAAATTTTAAAATATGCAAATCCTCCTTCCCATGGCCTGACCTACCAGTGCAATGCTGTTAAATGGATAGGTTAGATCTGCAGATTTAAATCTGCAGGTTTAAATCTGCAGATCACAGATTTAAACCTACTGCCACACACCTCCTTTCTCATGACCATTTTTTTCAATTAAATACCCTCTGGCTACCCTTAAGCTGACAGTGATATTCTTTATATCTTGTTAATAGGTGTCATGATAAAGAAATAGCAACATATATCCTATGTTATGTGAATAAGGAGAATTTAATGCTGCTACACATTAGCTAGTTCTTCCTTTTTTGCCTTGATTTTCACAGACTCAATCTCCACAAAAGTCTGATTTTCTCCGTACTTTATCCTCCGGCTTTTTTGTCAGGTTGTTTTTTTTTTTCTTAAGAGTTACATTTCTGGCTAGAATACAACGTTTTAGTCACACTGTACGGACATTGCAGAACATTGCAAAGAATATTTGACCCCTGCTTTTTATTTCCTAAGTGTATCATCAGTTCCAAGCACTGACTATATTGGCAGAATTGGGCATTGCTAAATGGCAGCACTAAGTCTAACAGATCGGGATTGTAGTTAGTTAGCATGCACTAACTACCTCATGTGATGGCAGGAAATGACAGCTCTAAGGCTGAAATCAGATCCAGCCAGGTGGGCTCCTAAAGGGGGTTGGTGCAAACACAAATGTTGGCCCGTGTGGATCCAGCTGCAGCAACAGAGCCTGAGGTTGCAGAGGCCTTAGGAGAAAAAACCTGTAGTTGTATTAAAAATTTAATGCATCCAACACATTATTATGCACACACATCATATATGACGCATTACACGTGGTAATGCACCAACACTGCCTGCATCAGATAGTTAAGGGCACTAAAGTACAGAGGTACAGACTTGCCTACAATGAGACACATCAGCAATTCTCAGGTTCACGGTTTTCGTTCCCTAAATAAATCGTTGGGCTAAGTCCATGACATCTTTTTG
Organism: Chloropsis cyanopogon; assembly: GCA_013400585.1. Classification (NCBI taxonomy): domain Eukaryota; kingdom Metazoa; phylum Chordata; class Aves; order Passeriformes; family Irenidae; genus Chloropsis; species Chloropsis cyanopogon. The sequence continues at coordinate 43,487 of WEZZ01006240.1, forward strand.
AACTCCAGGACACAGAGTTCCTGTGAAAGAGAAGAATCAGAGTGAACAGCTTTTCCTTGCAGATCACGCAAATTTCCTTGCAGATTCCACGCAGATCACTCCCTTTGCTGTATGGAAGACAAGGGATGAGTTACCCCAGTCATTGGAGCAGATGCAGAAACCAGTGGAAATGAGGAGATAAAAAGTCAAAGCCCAAGGATTGACTAATAGAGAAAGAAGTGTTGTAATTGCTAAATCACCCAAACTGCTTTGCCAAACTTTGACATGCTTGATTTCCTGTGCTTAAATAATTTTTAGGCTTAAAAAAAAAAAAAAAAAAAAAGGGGGGGGGGGGGGGGGGGAGGGAGGGGAAGTGCAGAAAAAATAACCAGCTGTTCCTTGTATAGTGCAGGAAACACGTATGATTTATTGCTTTAAGGTTATTTTTGAAGGGGCTGCCTGTGGCAGCCGGAGTGCCGGAGAAGTCACTGAGGCCTGTCCACTTGAAGGGCTCAAACTGTTTCCTGAACAGCCCTTCTTCACTCGTCACCTCCGACAGCTCCCATTGACAACGTGTGACTGGGGCCCCGGAGTGTTTTAAAGCCGCGGGGGGCCGGGGCGGACAATGGGGCTGTCAATTACCTTTTCCCCCGTCGTGAAAGGGGCCGGCGAACAATGCGCGGGCGGCGGGGGGCTGTGCCGCCGCTCCNGCGCCCGGGGGGGAACGCCCGGGCTGCGCTACCTAGAGTGTGCCTTTAAAAACTTCCTGTGTGCCTTGATGGCTTGCTGAGAGGACTGTCCATCATACAGGCGCTTTGTCTGGCAGTCACTGCCATTTGAATTTGAGTGACTGAGGAAGCCCGAGTTATTTGTAAAGAACAACAAGGCTTTTCATTCATAATTTCAGTGGGGGGACAGGGTGCTAATGACTGAGCTTGAATAACCAGGGAATGCGGTATTCAAGGCAGGAAGAAGCCCAACTGGCTGCCAAATGAGAGGAAGGGAGGGGAGGGAAGGGGGATGTAGGTGAAAGTGCTTGTGTGAAAAGGCAAACAATGAAATCGGGATCACACGCATGTATACAAATACAAATCAGGTTCTCAAAAGGTGAGACAGGCAAAGACAGGAGCAGGAAGGAGAGCGGAGGAAATTCCCGTTTCTATTTCATTGACTTGCCTTCAGAACCAGCCTCTGCAATGCTAAATGCGAGAGGGTCTCAGAAAAAGGCAGCCCCTTCTTCCCTCCTGCCTGCCTCTCACCACAGAGAAAATGCTTTCCCTCTCCTAGTCCTTTTTACTGCAGAAAAAAATCCTTGGGTTTAAAGTTGGGCTGAATGAAGATTTTGCCTTTGCAGCTTAAGCTTCGACCAAACTCTAAAGTACAACTACTAGCCCGGGCCATGGCCCAGCATCTACCATCTGTACATATAATTTTACATATCGACCACCTAATTTAGACATATATTTACACATATTCTCTAACTCTGCAAAGAATTTGTCTTCATGGAAGTCAAACTTTAACTGATGCAAAAGCTATTCAGCTAAATAAAGGTTGTTGCCTTTATTTCTATTGTCTATACTGGGATTTTGAATAAGGCGTTAACAGAAATTTCCTTAGCTAAAACGGATTTTATAGAGCCATAATTTGTGTCCCTGTGGAGAAAACAAATCTACGGAGCTAAGAAAGAAAATGGAAATTGAACAGCGCATACTTTGGAAAACACAACTACTTTGACACAATGTACACCATCAGAACTGGATATAATTTATGCCAATTTGAACTGCGTTGTGAGTAAGCAACAATAAGAAAACTTAAAATATGTCAAACGGTTTAAACACAACCTCAAGAATGAAGGAAGTTTTCCAGTGGGCTTATTTTGCAAGCTTGTTCTGTCAGATGCAGTGGATTAATTGTCTATGTTTGTAACGCAATTTCCAGTGCTTCCTTTAACTTTCATTAACTAGAACACCATCCTAGGAGCTGCACTGGACAGCTGGATTCCCTCCCTGGCCTGGAGAACATAAGGCTTTCACTTAGGCTCCAGGAGGAGTCAGGGGCTTATTTAGGAGAAACAGCTCCAAGACTCAGCTTCTCTGTTAATTTTGTTTCTATGGGACTTCTGAAAGTAATGGACCTGCTTAAAATACAGGAAAAGATGATTACAAAACCACAAATGAGATAGGAGTAACTACACCAGATGCAGAGATGGAAGTTTAGAGGAACTCTTTAATCAAGAGGTGGGAGTGGATGCCCCTGCAGAGATAACCTTGTTTAGATAACCAAGCATTTCATTCTCTTCCCGCTCAAAGTAAGATAATTGTCTAACAGTTCATACTTTTTTTTAAGTGTTCTAATTCTATCAGACACAGATTCTGAACTTTTGCTTGTGCAGAAAGACTCTGGAGGTCAGAAGGAAATGAAAACCTTGGGCCTTCATGTGAAGCAGCATGTACACAACACAGAGACTGAACTGGGACCTGAGAGTCCTAGTCCTTGCTTTTGAGATAAGTTACCTCTTTCTTTCTTCCCTGTTTTTTCTCACCTCTAAAATGGGCAGTGACATCTCCTGGAAACTAGTTTGAGATCTGTGGAGAAAACTGTGATAGAATATCTAGCATTTCAATTATTGTCATTGATATTGCTGTTATAATCAGGAAAAAAAGAAGTACAGAACTGACAGCAGGATCAAGGTATCTAACAGTTTTTAATATTTTTTAATTGATGTAACAATATAAACAGTATTTTATTTTGTATGTGTTCTGATTTTCAGACAAGTGATAGGGAAACACCAGTTTTTAGTTTCCTTTTTGTGCAAAATTCATTAGTCTCCAGGAAATTATTCTGTCCTGCATACATCACCTCTGCTTTCAGGATGTGCTTGTGTGCTTGTATTCAGATGAACACAAGTCTTTCACAACTGACGAAAATAAAAATAATATCAGTAAACAGGATAAACATGATCCTTTAAAAAAAAACAAAACATTTTCTCAATCTGCTTCCTTTTGTTTCCAGCAAAATCTGTAAGTCTGACTTGTACATACACCTTAACTGACATTCAAGATTTATGTTACCAATTGCAAATCTCTAGGAGTATTTTTTTGAACTCCAGCCTCCAATGCAGAAAAATACCTTATGTTCTGGGAGCAGAGTGGCCATCACAGCATGGAGGTCCATGCAGGCTACCTCGCACTTCTGAGATGAGCAGGCTTCTTCCAACTCCACTGCTCACAGTACCCAGGATATTAATTTACCTTTCTACTACATTGCAGTGTAGAGCTAGTTCAGGTATCTCTACATCAGTGGTTTTCTAACTGTGATCTGTGAATTCCTATGGACCACTTCTAAATGGGAGGTCTCGTAATTTACAATTTTCTAAAAAAGTCTGTGCTTCCCTTATGTTTTTTTTTTTTCTCTTCTAAAGCATAGAAAAAGTCTACAGACTGAAGAAATTTGAAAACTACTGCTGCAAACCACAGCAGAGATGTGATAAGTCTCTTCATAAAATCTTTCAAATTTCCCATAACTTCTAACACTGACCTCTTCCATTTCTTCTGCGTCACTTTAATCCCAGGTTGACACATAAATGTCTGCATCCTGCTACAGAATATTTTGGGAATTTCCAAACTTGCGCTTATTAGCATTTTAATAGGCAATCAGTTGATTTTGCATAAAATTCTAGTATAGTCAAGCCCAGTGTTATCTAGCCTCTAACTGAATGAATCTAGAAAGTGCAGTGTTTCAAACACTAACAGACAAGGCCTGTCTGTGCTGTCATTCTCATGATTACTTCTACCAAAGAAATCAAAAATATTAGGAGGAATACCCTACCAAAAGCAAATATACCATATACACCATAAAAAGCCTGCTATAATACCAGTTTAGCAGATAAACTTCACTTAGTCCCAATCCATGCCAACCTGTCCCACTTATGAACATTTGGTCTCAAGGCATTGGAGAAGAGAAAATGAATTATAAAATGCATTGTACAAGCTAGAAATGTTTATAAAGTTGAATTAAAAAAAAAAAAAAACAAACAATGCTGATTTTATCAAGGACACAAATATAACCAAATAATATTGAATGACGCATCAAAGAGCATACTAGCTTTATTANTTGGAGAAGAGAAAATGAATTATAAAATGCATTGTACAAGCTAGAAATGTTTATAAAGTTGAATTTAAAAAAAAAATGCTGATTTTATCAAGGACACAAATATAACCAAATAATATTGAATGACGCATCAAAGAGCATACTAGCTTTATTAGAACAATTTACATGCAAAAGCTCCACATTATATTACAAGTACTAAATGTATGAACCCTTCAGTATAATTTCAGAAGGTACAGGAAAGGGATTTGTTTATTCTTTAAGTTTACATAAGTATATTTGGTATTCAACAAGAAAATATCCTTCTGGCAACTGTCCCTCTATATACTGGGGCAATCACCAGATGGGATAAAGTTACACAGGATCTGGCCTATACTGCCTTAAAGAAAGGTGTCTATCTTGAGCTAGATCTGAAAATAGTACTTCAATCACAGAAGATCCAGGCATCACTAAAATCAGGAGGCTAAATCTCTGAGCATCTGCAGAGCTTGTGCATTCCCAACCAGAGTGGCAGGTATCAGCTCTTTCACATGTACCAGAGCTGATCCTTGTCCCACCAGACTGTTCCTAGAACTCAAAGCTCATTTTCCCCCTTTTCTCAGGGAAGAGAATTCCAGGATTTCCTTCAGGTAAACTACCACAAAAATTGCAAAAGCAAAACTAACAGTACTGAGTCAAGGACCTGATTTTCTTTATAAGTATGTCCGGCTGTTTACAGTGCAGTGTGTTTGACTTCTCTGTTTCTATGATTTATCTAAACAGCCTTATCTGCCCTGAGAACATCAATGAAATATCAGTAGACAAAAAAGCTTTACACTTTAAAAAGGCTCTATAATTCCTTTATGTACTTTAGCTTATTCAGAGTTACAAACACAGAAGGTAATCAATTAAAGGTTTAAGTTTTGATGGAACTTCTGGGCATTAGAAGCAATGTGCAGCCAAACTTATTCCTTTTAGGATATGCAGAATCAATATTCCCATATCAGTGCATTAACTCATGAGAAAATGCAGGAAATGTTCTCAAAGTCAGCAAAGTACTGCACTTTCATTCCGTTGCAGGAAGAATTCCTTATGAATGAGCTGCCCTCCCTTTTCAAAGTAAAGGGGAAACCACTTGTTTTCCGGTCCTGGTCTGAAAATCGAATCAAGTAAAGACATGTGGGACAATTTGAGGATGAAGCAGAAAAGTTTTAGCTATTTCATATGGGTTTCTGTCATGTCATACACTTTCCAAATGTATATATCCCATTTTTCATTTGAAGCCACTGGAATTGCTACTATTCAAATATGCCATGAACATACAACACCTATACACATCTAAATATATGTGTCCGTTGGTGTGTACACAAATATATATATATATATATATATAAAAAAAACAGTTATATTTCTCTGCTGATAATAAACTAAAAANNGTTAGATTTCTCTGCTGAGAATAAACTCAAGAACTTCATGTCAAAAACAAGGTCTGCTTGGGTTAAAAGCAAAAAAAAAAGACCAAAAAACTCAACAAAATCATGCAGTGGTTAGAGCAAACCACTAGGGGAAACATAATCACATACATTAAGCCATTCTCCACGACAAGAAATGTGAGTGATACATGTAATCCTCCAAAAACTGGTTCCAAGGTACCATCAGATTAAAAATCTGAGAAATCAGCGTCGAGGTTCCAACATTAACACACACAAGCACACGCACAAAAAAGAGCACACCTAATTTTTTTTAGATTTGTGCACTATTTGTTGTTTACCTTTGTGCCAGTAGCACACAAATCTTTGCAAGTTTAAGGCTTCTCTTTCAAACTCATCAGCACCAGGATGCTGTATTCTTGGGGGTTTTGCTGGCTTTATTTTTGGCACTTTTTTTTTCTTTTTTTTTTTTTTTTTTGAGCTATAACACATTGATGCTTCACCATTTTGCATGCATGACTGGCTCTGCAAATAAAAATAGCTTCACTGTTTTCAGATCTGTCTTTGAGACTGCTCTCTGTATTAAGTGTACACACCTGTAGTTGAGAACTGGTGTGGGAATTGATGACTACACTACTGACCAAAAAATTTAAAAATGGTGTTATGAACTTTACAGTTTAAAACACTATTTATGTACTCAATATAAACGATGAAAAATAATTTAACAGACCTTTCCCGTGTGTATAGGTTTGCACAAAAAGTTCTTAACCTATTTTTGACTTTGCTATGTGGGAGGAAGTGATTTTTTTTGTCTTTCTGCAGTGAGGGGAATATTGTGTTTTCTGTTTCCCGGATATTTAACCCATACTTGTCCCTCACAGCTGAGCACCATGGATTGCCTTGCTGACACAGGGCGTACAGCCTACACACAGGGCACATCTCCGAGGATGCTCATGTCGCTGCCCAGCGCATCCTCATGGAGACGCCAGGCCGCTGGGTGCCCCCTCCCGCGGAGAAGCTCAGGACAGGCCCGCGGCTCCCAGCGGCGCTGTCCGGCGCCGGGGCTGGTGGCC
>WEZZ01006242.1:5266-18654 GCA_013400585.1 Chloropsis cyanopogon
GGAGCCCCGGGAGCGGCCGCGCCGTGCCGCGCCGTGCGTGCGGCTGCGGGTGCCATGGCTGGAAGGGCGGTGCTCTCAGGGAGCCCCTGAGGGTGCGGCTGCCGCGGACGGGAGGCCGGGCGTTGGGGCTGGTGTTTCCCGGCGTCGGGAGAGGCAGCTGGAATTGCTCCGCTCCTAACCTGGTTGGGCCTGGCTACAGCCTGCCTTGTCTCTCTGGCTGGTCAAGGGAGGGGACTTCTCCCCGTCTGCTCGGCCCTAGTGAGGCTACGTCTGGTGTTCTGTGTCCAGTTTTGGGCTCCTCCGTACAAGAATGACGATGAGGACCTGGAGAGGGTCCAGTGGAGGGTCACAAAAATGATGCGGCGCCTCATGAGGAGAGGCTGAGGGAGCTGGGCCAGTGCAGAGAACGCAGGGAGGAGCCCACAATAAATATTTCAAAGATATGTGCCGAGAGGGTGGTGCCAGACTCCTTTCAGTGGTGCCCGGAATGAGCAGCAAAAAGCACAAACTGTAACACGACAAGTTTCACCTCAGCAGGAGGAAGGAAGAACTCCTGTACGCTGAGGGTAGCAGGGCGCTGGAATAGGCTGCCCAGGGAGGTCATGGAGTCTCCCGCTCTGGAGACATGCAGAACTTACCTGGCTTCATTCCTGTGTCCCCTGCTCTAGATGATCCTGCCCTACCGGATTGGATGATCTCTAAAGGTCCTTTCCAATTGTATACTATTCTGTGATTCTGCTGTCAGGGGTGTCCCTGAGCAGATAAGACTTGGTGGTGTTGGTGTGTTAATTACAGAAAGTCTTGTTATTAGATTGTCAGCAGTTCCTGTGAAGCAAGTGTTTGGAAGGCGCTTCCCATAACTTCTCATGTATTTGTTTTGTATATTATCAAAATCAATATAATGTGCATTTGGGATTATTTGGGGTTTTTTTTCTGTCTTGAAAGACCTGTTCCAGGGCTGGAGGTACTTCCGTGGTGTTAGATGAGGGATGACTGTTCTGAGTGCAGTCTGAAAAACTGTTTTTCTGGAGCACTGTGAGATGCCTATTTTCAGTAAGCCAGCTTTGCCAGAAGTAGCTCAGATACTATATAACATTAGAACAGCTTGTGTTGCAGATATGAGCAAATCACGCAATGGCCAGGGCATATGAGGTTCTCACTCATTAAGAAAAAGTCTTGTCATCTGGTAATCTGAACTTCCTGAACCTATTCATGTGTTCTGCTTTTACAAGTGTGGGCTCTACGAAGTGTATTTCTTGTGTCTTCCATTCCTCCAATAACCATGGTGCTCAGTCCTCTTTAGGAAATATCCTGCTTCTCTCTCAGGTCGTATACTGAGACGTGGTGAAAAGTCAGTCAGTGTGAGTGAAAGCTAATTTGGTATATCCTAAAGTGCCAGTGAATCAGTCCTGAGTGCTGACCGCTGTTTGTATCTCCTGATCAGAGGGGACTGTACTTTTTCTGAAATGCAGTTACCAAAACCTGGTCTTGTCTCCAGGCAGGCTCTCCCAGCGCTGTTGTGCAGCCAGGCCCGCAGGGATGAGCTGCCCATCCCACCTGCTGGGAGGGACCTGTGCCTCCTGGAGCAGCGTGCAGCCACACGGAGCGCTGGGAGCTGAGCCTTGCTCAGTTTATTTCTGCCCGTGCAGTACCAGACACGGCGCATGTGCTCTGAAGGTGATGGAATTCCACAGCAAGCTGTGTGCTGTCATTCTAATGACAATAAATAGTTCAGGGAATTAGAGTTTGGTTTTTTTTTTAATGGCTGTTAAATGAAAAGTATTTAAGAATGACCAGAGCAGACTAAAGCCAGTGCCCTCTCCTAGGTAGGGCACAAAAGCAGATACCTAGGTAAGAACAGGTTAGACATGTAGTGATCCTGCTGTAGGATATTCTTACTGACTCCACCGGCTGTTGCTGAGGGTCTCTCTGAGCCAGATGTAATTCTTTCTTCAATGCCCCCCCATATCACTTGATTTCTTTACTGCAAAGCTGTTTTGTCTGCCCTTGGACCTCAGTAAATGTCTACTGTCCATAGCTTTGGTGGCAAAGGGTTCTGTTACACAGCTATGCACTTTGTAATAAAAAATCCTCAACAGCCTTGCTTGTTTTGAAACTGCCATTTACTTTGTTTTGAAATTGCCAGTTACTACCCTGTTTGGCAATCCTTTTTCAGTGTTCAGAGAGTGAGCAGTCAATCCCATTTCGTCTCATTATACCCTCTGAATTTTATATTTCATCATAGCCCTCTTCACTATTCCTTATTCAAGGCCTTGATTATTGTTACTGTTGTTAAGTACCTGCAAGCTTCTGGCAAGTTAGTGTAATAGTTTGCTCTAACCCGTGTTAAGTTAGGTCTGCTTTAGCTACCTTAAACAATGTTCTCTGTGGGTTTTGTGTAATTGATGGTTATTTACGATTTGCAGGTCCAAAAACTTACAGTTTTGGTTCAACAACAGATTCCAACGCTGCTGCAAATCTAGATAAATCTGTTCTTAAGGCAAGTGTCTTCTTTACATAAAGCAATTTTGATTTTCATAGTACTGCTTTAGTTGAGTAAATATTTCTTGAGATCTTTTTCAGTATTAGGTTGTGCATGTAAACTGCAGTAGTACATGAGACAATTGACCATTTAGAGTTTGATTTTGTGTAGGGTTTTGAGTGTCCTTTAAGTAATAGGGGTAAATTACCATGGTAGGATTATGTATTTTTTTTAAATAACAAATAAGATTTTGCATGCAAGACTATTTTAGGAGTTAGGTCTGCACTTCTGCTGTGCATATGGATCTTTTTTCCTGTCAGAGAAAATATATAGATTTTATATCACAAACTTAGTAGCAATTAAAGATAGGTTCATGTTTTACTAAAGTTTCAAATATTAGAATTATTATACTAAATTTGTTTTTAAAGGTGTTTTGGAAGGAGGATATCATAGATTGCATCTTGATGTTAAAATTATTTTATATGAGCAGAGGAGAAAGGCCTTGGGTTTTTTTGGTAAAATTGTAATTTACTTACAGTATTTCCCGTAACATACTAAATTTTCTTGAAAATGTAAATGGGCTTTCTTGCTAACAAGAAATGAACTCTTCCATTTCAAGTAAAAGCACATAGTTTGTGGAAGAAAAAGAAGTGTCCTTTTCACAAGAGCTATTTAGGGCACTTACAGAAAGCTTGAAAAATGGGAATTGGAATGGCAGAGAGATTTCTGCATTGTTACATCCTTAGTCATGGAGTGCATTGGCATGTCATAAAAACTTCCAATGTTTACCTTGTACCAACTCATTCTTTCTTTGCAGGTAACAATAAATGGTAACTTGGAGAAAAGGATTATCGATGTGATTAATAACCATAAAAACCAAAATGATGACAGAGGAATGATTTCCAAAAGACTAACTGCAAAGAAGCTACAGGTACAGTTCAAAATTTTATTTTCATTATTTATTTAGAATGAAGTTTATCTTTTGTAATTTTTATCAAGTGTCGTATTACGCTTGTGTGTATTACACAATTGTCCTGTGTCTGGTAGAAGCCAGTATAGCATTCATTTCAGTAGTTGTATTAATGATTAGTCAGTGAAATCAAGAAGTATGCTTATTAGGAAGGGCACATCTTCATGGATTCAGGGACTAAAACCAAAAGCTTTCTGACAAGATAGAGGAATAGTACTTAATCTGAATGTTTTAGGTTTCCTACATTTTTGACTCCACATACCTGGAAAATTGCAGGTGTGTCTTTACTAAGCTAGAAAATGCATTGTGTAGAGAGGCAGGAATGTAGATTTATTTATACCTATGTGTGCATATTTAAAAAGAAAAATTGTGCAAAACAATTTTCAGCTTAATTTTTGGATACGTTAACACATGTTGTTTTTTTCCCTTTAATGCTGCCTTTCTGATATGTGGGAAATAGAACTTTGCAAGCCTATATAGATTGCTAGATTAAACCCTAATCTTTTTGGGGTCTCTTATTTATAGGATGTATACATGGCTTTACAAAGATTCTCTTTTAAGACTGAGCACATTGAAGAAGCAATGAAAAATACACTTTTATATGGTGGTGATCTCCACTCTGCACTTGACTGGCTTTGTTTAAACCTTCCCAATGGTGAGTATGGTGACAGAAAATAGTTTTTGACAGAAGAGAAATAAGAACATGCTAAGCAGCAGCATTACTACTTCATAATAGTAATTAATACAACGTTCCTCTAAGACTAGTAGTTGCAACAGTGTTCCTCTCCTAGATGCTCAGCTGACTGATGTATTCTGATGATGCTGATGTATTGTAGTGTATGAAGTCTTGTGGTCTTCCTGCTCCTACACTTGGAGTTCTGTGGATATCCGATGAGCAAATATAGTACCTTACATAAATGCTAAAGCCTAACTTTTATTTCAGTTTGTGCTCTTCTAGTCGGTTCCCAACACAAAGTATTTTCCTGTAGTTATTATTGATATTTTCTGTGACATGTTTTTTCATTTTTTTACCTTGAAGATGCCTTGCCTGAAGGTTTTAGCCAGCAGTTTGAAGACCAGCAGCAGAAACCCAGAGCAAAATTTAGTTCTTCTGTGTCACAACGTGGAATGCCATCTCACTTAGAAGAGAACAAAAAGCGAGAAAATGGCCCTGGAACTAAGGTAACCTGAAAATCGAATCTGTAGTTACTTGGCAGAGGAGGGAAGGAAGAGAGAACCAAACTTTCTAAAATACAGGAGTTGCACTGATTTCCAGCACTGATGTGGAAAACTTATGAAAATGTTGCGTGATTAATAATTGTCACCTGCATTTTAATTTCAGTGGAATGCTATTTAAAGGTATTTTTCCTGTGGAGTCTAGAAGGTTCTTCATAGTTCATTTTTGTGGTAAAGCACAGGGAATCTCATGAGATTTAGATTAGATAATAGGAAGAAATTCTTTTCTGTGAGGGGGAATGAGACACTGGAACAGGTTGTCCTGAGAAGCTGCTGGTGCTCCTTTCCTGGCAGTGTTCAAGGCCAGGTTGGATTGGGCTCTGGGCAACCTGGACCAGTGGAAGGTGTCCCAGCCTATAGGAGGGGGGTTGGAGCTAAGTGATCTCTAAGGTCCCTCCCAAGGCAAGCCATTCTATAGCTTAATTTCTTAATTTTGCCCTGTAATGGGTTTATTCTGTTTATGTAGATGTGGCACTCTCTATGATTTATGAGGGTTCAAGCTTGCCTATGTGCTGTCAGTGTTTTGATTTCTGTGGATATTGAATCTTAAACTAGAAAACAAAGATTGCCTGCAAATTATTTAATTCCTTATAGTAATTATAGTTATTCTAGCTTTAAGATCTGTTTAGGTATATAGTGGGATATTCACTCTGGTTGGGAAAGCTTTTTTTTTTCCTTGTCATATATGTAGATATATTTTATATGTAAAACCTTAAAAGTAGTTCCTGGGTAGTGGCAGAAAAAAAGCATTGCTTCCACATATTTTATCATTACATTTAACTAATATTGCTCTTCTTAGGAAACAAATGTGAGGAAGGAGAAAGAATTGACTGTGAAGGAATGGATTTTACGGTATGCCGAGCAACAGAGTGATGAAGAGAAGGAGGAGTCTGTGAAAGAGACAGATGAAGAAAAATTTGACCCAGTAAGACAGAATAATGCTTCATGGATGCCTTTCTGAAAACTAATATGTCTGGTGCATCTTCATGTGGTGGATCTATTTGTTTCAAATTTGTGTGTTACTAATTGGGGATTGAAAGCTTTTTTTGTTACCAGTAATGTATCAGGCTACTAAAGGAAAACCTGTTGAAGCTTCTTCTTTTCCAAATTGTTTTTCCTTTCCCATATTATTTGTACTGCATTCAAAATGTTGAATGTAATATGTGGGAAAGAAAAATTTAAAATACATTTCCATGAGATTGAGTGAGTTACTGTCAAATTCTAGGAGGTTTTGATAGTTAGTTAAATAAAAACTTACTTGGTACTTACCAATAAGCTTGGTTTAAAGGATAAAAAACCCACGCTTTATTATGAAGGTCATTGAAAGTGACAAGCAAACGAAATTGAACTTGTAATTAACAATTCTGTTTGAAATAGAATGAGAGGTATATACATCTGTCTGCCAAGCTTTCAGAAGCAAAAGAACAAGCAAGCACCTCCAAGCAAGACAAAGACAAGCAAGGCCAGAAGGCAGCACAAGAAAAAATAAGGAGAATTCAGCAAGGTAGAGCTATGCAAGTTACCTGTGTTTTATTTTCTGGCCTGCATGTTTGTTAGGCAATTAAATCTTGGAGTTAGGCTGAACTGAAGATAATTTCATTGCCTTTTATGCTACTCTGTGAAATGAAGACTTCTGAATCTGTTCTTTCTCAGTCAAATTCTAAAAAGTCAGTAACATTTTACTAGTTCTGGTTTTAGGTACTCAGTATGAGTTAATATTGTTGTTTTTTAAATAGTTGGTGGGTATAAGTTATATTCTCTCTCTGACAGAAATGGCAGTACTTGAGGAACATCCAGTATTTAATCCAGCTATAAAGATTTCAAACCAACAGCAAAATGAAAAGAAAAAAACTCCCTCACCTCAACCTCAAGAAACCACTTTGAATTTGAGTTTGCTTGAAAAACCTGATGGTGCTGCAAAGGAAGACAAAGGTGAGTTGGAAGTAGTTCAGTATAAGCTTGAATCATACCACAGATTTCCAGAATTAGTTCTTGTTTTTCTAGGTTTGCAGTGCTGAGTGAACAAGCTCTGATTGTGGGGAAGGAAGGTGGACTATCACAGAACCAATTAGCTCAGAAAAGACCTCTGAGATTGAGTCCAGCTTGTGACCAAAAATGACCATCTCCACTAGACCATGGCACTGGGTGCAAAGTTCAGTTGTTCCTTAAACACATCCAGGGATGATGACTCCACCACCTCCTTGGGCAGCCCAGTCCAATGCTTGACAACCCTTTCTGTGAATAAATCCCTCCTAATATCCAGCCTGAACCTCCAGTGATGCAAATTAAGACAATGTACTCTTGACGTATCCCTGGTTCCTGGGAGAAGAGGCTGACCCCCACCTGGGCACAGCCTCCTTTCAAGCAGTGGTGGAGAGTGATAAGGTCACCTCTGAGCCTCCTTTTCTCCAGGATAAACACCCCCAGCTCCCTCAGCTGCTCCTCACAGCACTTGTGCTCCAGACCCTGCCCCAGCTCCATTGCCCTTCTCTGGACTCTCTCCAGCCCCTCAGAGCCTTTCCTGCACTGAGGGCCCAGCACTGGACACAGCACTCGAGGTGTGGCCTCAGCAGTGCCCAGCACAGGGGGACAATCCCTGCCCTGGCCCTGCTGGCCACACTATTGCTGATCCAGGCCAGGATGCCATTGGCCCCCTTGGCCACCTGGGTTCACCCTGCCTCATGTTCAGCTGCTGTCACCAGCACCCCCAGGTCCTTTCCAGCCACTCTGTCCCAGCCTGTGGCACTGCCTGGGGCTGCTGTGAGCCAAGGGCAGGACCCAGCACTGGGCCTTGTTGAACCTCACACCACTGGCCTCAGCCCATCGATGCAGCCTGCCCAGATCCCTCTGCAGAGCCTTCCTGCCCTGCAGCAGATCAACACTCCCACCCAGCTGGGTGTCATCTATGTACAGTCTGTCTCACTGACCAAGCTGACTTTAAGGGATCTGTACTTGTTTTAGCAGATTATATTGAAGACTATTTTTGTCATGCTGTCATGTCTTAAAAGTTAGAATTTTTTTTTTTTTTCAGTTGTAAGGCTAATTGCTGTTTCAGCCAGACTCTTATCTTTTTAAACTATTTTCATTATAAATCTTCAAACTGTTAAAATATTTTCTAATAACCAAACTTTATTGAAACTTCTAAAATTACTGGGTCATCAAAAATAAGAAAATACTATCATTAATTTTTTGCCAGATACTTTTGTACGAAAAGCAGAAGTTTCTGTGATGTATCATCAATACCTGTATTTCCACAGAACATTTCAGAAAATTGAGCTATCTAGTTAAATACATGTGAATAAAAGGTAAAGATTACTTCAAAGGAATGTAAAATAGATTTTAGGAGGCTTTAGAATGTGTTTTTCTGCTCTTGCAGTGAAAAAGAGAGAACCACTAGATGTAAGAAATTTTGATTATAGTGCTCGAAGCTGGACTGGTAAATCTCCAAAGCAGTTTTTGATTGACTGGTGCAGAAAGAATTTTCCGAAGAGCCCAAATCCTGCTTTCGAAAAGATTCCTGTTGGAAAATATTGGAAATGTAGGTATGTATTTCCTGTAATCTTTACATCTGCCTTTTGGTTCATCTGAAAATAAAAATTCTGGTCAATTCTGTCTTGCTGATAGAGATTTATACTAATATAGTATGTTTAACCAAAACTCCTTGTTAGTCCATCAGGGAGGTATTTTACTCTGTATAGCTCTGCAAAAGTGATACTTGGCCTAGACAAAATCACAAAAATAAGATTCTAGTGAATGGTCCCATAAAGCAGGGATAAGGGTTTTTTATTTGTGTACTGCTGAATGAAAGATTAGTCTGAAGCAGCCCTGTGAGATAGATTTGAACAACTTACATTTGGTAGTTGTATTCAAAGTAACGTATTAAATCAGAGATTCAAGTTTATGAATACCAAAACCCTTCTGGAAATTGTTTAAAATAAAGTGCAAGTTAAAAATTTGTATCAAAGCTACCATAAATTTATGGGCAAAACAGTGCAGTATCTTACTTTTAAATTCATTTTAGAAATCTAGTCTAAAATGAAGAGTTGTAGAGTAGAATATTACCATGTATGAATAAAGCAGACACAAAGTTATAAATAAGCAATGTTTCTTGAAGGAACCAAGTAAAAGAGCTTGTTTTCTTGCTCAGGCTAAAAACTACTAACAGACTGCCCCCCTTAAGAATATGGGAAATTTGGCTGCTGCTCTGACTGCTGTTTATCCGTTAAACAGATGTTTGCATCTTAGTAGATCATTAAATGTCATCTTGATCTATTCTAAATAATTAAAAGCACACAAACATTGGGTCCATCGTCCAAAGCACCTAACCTTAGTGGTAATCTGTATGTATATAAATGCTTCTGCCTCGAAGAAAATGGAGATGTTTGTAAAGAGAAAAAAAAACCCACAAATTCGCTGCTGGAATATTTGCTGAAAATGTTATGTCATATAGGTATTTTCTGTTTATATCGGTTGCAGAAAATTGAGGTAACTGCTTTTGAAATTTTTCTTTAAGGGTCAGGATTATCAAGTCATCAGATGATGTGATGGCGATGTGTCCTACAATCGTAACAGAAGATAGTATGCAAGCACAACATCTAGCTGCTACTTTGGCACTCTACCATTTAACCAAAGGACAGGTAAGTTTCTTAGCAGTGTTACTGTTCTTGGCCTCGAATATGCCTCTGCACTTTTTATCTATAGTATCCATAGTTAAGTTCTAAAAATAGTTTCACATAGTATTTCCCATTAAATTCTTTGCTTCCATTACGTATTCATTTGTTTTTAATCTAATTGTGCATATGCTTTGCAGCATACCGGAGAGATATTTTTTGGTAAAGTCTTGTAAAAACTGAAAGCTAATTGAAAATAAAGATGTATTGTTGACATTTATATTACCACTTTCATAGTTTCTGTGTTTAGAATGGTTTCTTACTTGTTTTTTTTGTCAAATCTTTTGACATTTGAGTTTGTTCACACATAGAATATTAGTGATACTATTAACTAGTATGTAATGTCTTTTCTTTCTGCTTTTTTCACCGGAAGTCAGTTCATCAGTTGCTGCCTCCTACCTACCGAGATGTCTGGCTAGAATGGAGGGATATTGAAAAGAAAAAGGAAGAAGAAAGCAAGATAGAAACCAACAAGCCACGCGATACCTTTATCGCTAAATTGTTAAACAAACTGAAACATCAGCAGCAGCTACAGTCAGAAAACCAGCCAAGACTATCTGAGGGTCCTGAAGATTCCTGGGAAAACTTGGTTTCTGATGAGGACTTCAGCAGTCTCTCCCTTGAGACCTCAGATGCAGATAATTTGGAATCTTCAAGGATTTTGTTTAAGAAGCTGCAGAGTTCCTCTAGATACCAGAGGCTTCTGAAAGAGAGACAGGAGTTACCCGTGTTTAAGCACAGATACTCCATTGTAGAAACTCTTAAAAAACATCGAGTAGTTGTTGTTGCTGGTGAAACAGGCAGTGGGAAGAGCACCCAGGTGCCCCATTTCTTGTTAGAAGACTTGTTGCTAGATGAAGGATCGAAAAAATGCAACATTGTTTGCACACAACCCAGAAGAATCTCAGCAGTGAGTCTGGCAACAAGGGTTTGTGAAGAGCTGGGCTGTGAATCAGGACCGGGAGGAAAAGTAAGAAGTGTCTTAATTCCTTTGCTTGTCTTGATCAAAGACAGGGGGCTGGATTGTTGACAAAAAGTTGCAAACATTATTTCTTATAAAACCAAACAATTAGATGTTATTTTCTCTTGGAAAGGACTTTTTGTATGTTAGTTGTTTCTTTTTGTCTTGTCATGTGTGAACCTGTAGGTATCCATATATGATTTCTAAAGTCTTCAGAGGCTGATGTAAAGCAACAGTGTTTCATAGCTGGAATGGTCAAAGATTTGAGCAGGTTGCCATGGGACTGTTGTGTCACTACCACTAGGGATGAAGCAAAGTCCCCTGAATAAGGCTCTGAGCAATCTAGCCTAGCCTGGAGTGAGGCCATGCTTTGAGAGAGGTCCTTTCCAACATATGTTATTTTGTTATTTGAAGAAAGCCAAAGTGCTATATTAGGATAATTTGTGCAAAAATATTTTTGAAACTGTCAAAGAGTCCCAAAAACAACCCTGATTTTACCAGCTCTTTGCCACTCTGGATATATTTAATGTATTTTTCCATTCTTAACAAGGGGAAGTTCTTGTGTGGAAGTGTGGCAGTCATTCACTATACTACTTAATTAGCAACTGGTGTGATGTCTGAGTCTGTCAGCTACTAAATTTCACTTAATTTTGCATGTTGTTAGCTTGTATTTTATTTTAAGTTATTCTATGTTTTTAATGTATTTTTTTAAGAATTCCCTGTGTGGATATCAAATTCGTATGGAATCAAGAACAGGAGAAGCCACCAGACTGCTGTACTGTACAACAGGTGTCCTGCTTCGGAAACTTCAAGAAGATGGTCTCCTGTCAAGTATATCTCATGTTATTGTAGATGAGGTTATCAGTTCTTTACTATTCTGCAGTAATTACAGTTATTCTGGGCCTTGACCTGTACTAAATTCTTGCTATAGATCTGTTTTTCTAATTCTAGGTACATGAAAGAAGTGTCCAGTCTGATTTCTTGCTAGTTATTCTGAGAGAGATCTTGCACAAGCGCTCAGACCTGCACCTGATTTTAATGAGCGCCACTGTAGACAGTGAGAAGTTTTCCACCTATTTCTCACACTGTCCCATTTTAAGAATCTCGGGGAGGAGCTACCCAGTTGAGGTAGGTAGATATTTATTTTGATTATGCAAGATACTTCCTATATAGGTATACACTGTTTGCCTGGTTAGTATCTAGGCAATATATCTATATCACCTTTTTTTTTACCATTAAAAAATGGTTCTTAAATAAGTATATCAAGGACTTGTAGACCTTTTTCTTTTATGAAAATATAGAATAGCTTCAGGGCTTTGGAGTACATAGCTGTACTAGTTTTTGTGATGGATTTATTGACTACAGGCAGTCCGTCAGTTACACTTTTGATTTTTCTCTGTTAAACCTAGGTAGAAAGGAAAGCATTAAAGAATTGTTACCACACCCCCTGTAACTTTGGCACTGCACTCTTACGAGTTTTTCTTACTCATACCATATAGGTTATGATAAAGGTTATGCAGTGATCAGGTGGAGAAGCCCATTAACAAGCTTGTAGCAGCTCTGAGATTAGGTTTTCAAAAATCATAAGACTGTTACAAAGTTGAAATTTGCTTGAAATTTGCAAGATTTATTACAACATTAAGGCATGCCCTGTTCAAGTTTGTTATGTAAGATTTAAAAAGTAAAAAAGGCTGCTGATTAGTTTTTGACATGTCTCATGTTTTTTCTTTGAATTTCCACTAAAGATTTTCCATGTTGAAGATGTAATTGAAGCAACTGGCTATGTTCTGGAGAAAGACTCAGAATATTGTCAGAAGTTCTTGGAGGAGGAGGAGGAAGTAACAATAAATGTTACTGGTAAAGGAGGAAGCACTACAAAGCACCAGGTGAAACAGGCATTTTTCATTTTATCTTTANCTAACAACAGAAGAGACAAGGCCTTACGCTTCTTAGGTGAAAAACTCCCAAGATCCTCCAACTTGGCATGCCAAATGAGATGATTTACATGAGATTGTTGTATAGATCTCTTTATTTCGACAGGTCATGGTTAATCACAAGGTACATTGCAGTGACAGTTGTATGTGCTTTTGGATCAAAACTCTTGAAGGGGAAATTCTATCAGTGCCATCTGACTTGGGCATCTTAGGCTGTTAGTCTAGACTATGTGTTTTGGGAAGATACCTGTCTGCTCCAACTTGCTTTGCAGAACTTCTGAAAATTTAGCTTGCTACGATCAAACACTTTTCAACA
Source organism: Chloropsis cyanopogon (assembly GCA_013400585.1). Lineage (NCBI taxonomy): Eukaryota > Metazoa > Chordata > Aves > Passeriformes > Irenidae > Chloropsis > Chloropsis cyanopogon. The sequence continues at coordinate 17,836 of WEZZ01006242.1, forward strand.
TATGTTGAAAAATAGTCTGGTGTGCTCTGCTGATTGTTTTCCTTCAGTACAGAAGGATATATGGTGTCAAGCTTCCTGTATTGAGTAACAATGAAGTAGTTTACAATAGTATCACTTAATTTAGAAACTATGCTATGTTTGTGAGATGTCTAGAAAAAATTCAAATGTATGTCTCCTGCTAACTCTTCTTTTTGCCTGTTCCAAAGCACTGCAGGAGTGGTCACCTAGTTACCTCTTAATTTTCATTGCAAGCATTAGTTGAGAAGGTTGAAGTGAGGGAGAGGGAAAAGGTGAAAGTAGTTTCTTACACCCCAAAGTAGGAGTTTTTAAAGAAGAGTATATATCTTGTTATCCCAGTTTGAACTGATACTAGTTGAATGCCAAATACGGACCTGGGGCTTGTTTACCTCTTGGACAGACTTTAATTTTTACCTTTTTTTAAATCTGGAATGTCACGTAACGGTTGTAGATACTTACACATGTTGTGTGGGTGGTTGTGATTTAATCTAACTCAGGTTTTGGTGGGAAGTTAGTTAAATATCTCTTATCCCAATCTCTGTTTCAAGTGAATGGCAAATTCACCTTCTGCTCTCTTACGTTCTTCTAAAATACTAAGAATGTGACTTTTTTTTTCTGCTTACTCTCGTTTTTTAGGAGTTTGTCCCAGTCCAGTCTGGATCTGGTATCGATTTGGCTCCTTACTATGCGAAGTATAGCAATCGTACACAGCAGGCTATCTTATATATGAACCCTTACAAGATCAACCTTGAACTTCTTTTGGAGTTGCTTGCATACTTAGGTACTTCTAGTCCACTTCTT
>WEZZ01006242.1:18952-34837 GCA_013400585.1 Chloropsis cyanopogon
CATTAACCTTGGGGCCTAGCATTCGTTCCTGTTGTATGTGAAACTGTTTGCAATGCATGTTTGTTTCAGCTATGTGCTTGTACTGTGATTTTGCAGATAGAAGTCCCCAGTTCAAGAATATTGAAGGTGCCGTGCTGATCTTTTTGCCAGGCCTTGCTCATATCCAACAGCTGTATGATCTCATTTCAACTGACAGAAGATTTAACTTGCATGACAGGTAATGCAGATATTTTTTATGAAGTTAATACTCTAAGTTACAACCCCAAAATATATTCATTAAGGTTTGCTATTCTTGTAGAAGGCAAGTGAGATTTACACCTCTGAGTTTTATTATGCTACAAATGTACTTTTACTGCAATGCCAATGTTCTTTTGCTGCAATACAAATGTACTTTTACTACTATAATCTTAAAGTTATACAAGCAAAAATGACAGATACTTAGGAATGGTATGATACATTTTCTTTTATTACTTTCTATTTTATTCTTCAACAAATTTACTTAATCAAAAGCACTTGACTACTTCTTTTCCACTTCTTAGGGTATGGAAGCTGCCATACCTGGGATACAGATTTCTGTGGCTTACTGTTTACATGGAAGTGACTACTTCCTGAGAAGAGCTCCAGAGCATCTGGATCTACCAAGAGAAATGGCCTAGGGTTGTAGTGACAGATAATTTCAAAATTTATTTTTTGGGTAACTAAAAGTTAGCAACACAACTGCATAAAACGAACAATTGCAGTTGAATGCTAAATATTTGTTGATGGACTGAGATGTAAAGGTCTGGAAGAGAAGGAAGGTGTCAGTCTCTCTGGCTATCTCATCTCTGAAGGCCTTTATTACTCAATCTTAAAGTTGCATGTATTTGTAATGGTCCTTCTGTTGGAAGCAGAATTTAAAGAGCTTGGGTTTACGGACACCTAGCTCCCTTTATTGCTAGGCTTATTGTAAAGTAACCAGCAGTTCTACAGCATTACTATTTTTCCTGCATTTTTTCTGAATGGGAGAACATCCCTATGAACTAATTAGGTTATTAGGTTTTTCTAGCTATTGTAATAAAACAATGAAGCAGACTTTCATACCTAATCCTACAGAGTTTTACTCTTTCAATTGCCTATTCTAGTTGCTTTCTCCAAATGTTGTCATTATACTGGTCTTATTTTTTTACTCCATGTTATTTGATAAGTGTGTATTTATAATTATAATTTCTTATTCTAGGCACAGATTGATAGCTTTGCATTCTGTTCTTTCAACTCAAGATCAAGCAGCTGCATTTACAATACCTCCTCTTGGTATTAGAAAGGTAATATTTATGAAGTTCACAAATGAAAAGAGAAATTTTCTGTGGATACGGAATTGTTCTGAATTGTTATCATACGGAATTACACAACAACTTGGTGTTCGTAGAATTTCCTCTCTGCAAAGAAACAATTCTAGTTTGGTGGTCTGTAATCAGTAGAAGCTAATATACTGTGAAAATCTTTACAGTATCGGACAAATTCTTATACCTAAATTTTTTCTGTGAATTCCCTTAATTATTACTTACTTGTATTTTAATGATTGTTAACCAGTAATTATGGCTTTCATCTAGGAAAAAAACCTATTTTATTTACTGCCAAACTATGTAATTAAATATTGATCAATTTTGGCAGATAGTAGCCAGTAATTTTGATGGATTATAAAACAAAGTGTGAATGTGAAATTATTTCTTAACTTTTAATTTCTCTTATTGGAGAAAACTAGACTATTTTCCAAGTCATGTAGCTTTTAATTATTTGTCAGATTATTTAAGGAAACATTTCTGGGTTAAAAAAAATTAACCAGACTTGCTCCAAAATACTGATTTAATGGTTGAAACCTGCTAGACATTCCAGTTCTTCTGTTTATGTTATGTTACTCTTTCCAGATTGTTTTGGCAACCAATATAGCAGAGACGGGTATCACAATACCAGATGTTGTCTTTGTAATTGATACTGGGAGAACAAAAGAAAATAGGTGAGAGTTTGATTTTCGTGAATTACACTGTGGTTACTGTAAATATTTGGAAGATAGAGCTGCAAGGATTTTGTAGTATCCTTATTAAATTAGGGTAATACTTTTTGTAATTATCCTTATTAATTAGGGTTCTGGATGCAGAAATGTGCTGAGGTCATTTAAAAGCTTGCAGTTTTGGGTACAGGTTTGGGATGTATGTTTGGAGTTTCAAATGGTGAGAAGAACAAGAGAAGTTCATAGAGAATGCATGAAATGTATGGATAATTATGATTAAGTACTCTTTTAAAAATTAAGAAAGTATTTTTTATGCTATGTCAGTTTTTGAAAGTAATTTTTTCTTCACTTTAAATGTGAAAATTCATCCACAATGTGAGAGTGTTTCTGAATTGCCAGGGAGATGAAATAATAAAGCTTTAATTTTCCAGTTTTTATACTTTCACTGTTGAGTTGTATTCAAGGTTTTATAATATACAGTTCCTCCCAGATATGCTTGGTTTTCAAAATTAAATGTTTTGTTTATATGTACATGAAAATTTTATTTCTGAAATCTGGACCTGCTTTGTATTGTTTAAGGTATCATGAAAGCAGTCAGATGAGTTCCCTGGAAGAGACCTTTGTTAGTAAAGCTAGTGCTCTGCAGCGACAAGGAAGAGCTGGGCGTGTTAGGGATGGGTTCTGCTTCCGGATGTACACGAGAGACAGGTATTGTAAACTTAGCGGAATTCTGTAAATCGCATAGGTACAGTCTTTTTTTTCTGTGCAAGACCAAGAATTCTTGTTGAAATTCACTTTATCTACTGCAAACCAGAAATATAAAACTGAAAGAAACTCAACCAAAACAAGAATTTGAATATCATATGTAAAAAGTGTTAGAGTAGTCTTTCACACTTTATAAAAAAGTTAATTTTATTCTTAATATTTCTGTAATGTGTTTTTTAAAAAATATTTGTAATTAAAGGAAAAGCGCAGCACAGGGAATTATAGAACATCAATTTTTTACAACACCTGCTTGGCTTACATCAAATGTGCACAAACCGTACCTCCTGAACTTTGAATATTTTATCAGACAAATCTGTAGGGTTCTGAGGAGGTAATCTCTATGGATAAGAGATGGGGGCACTGCAGAATTAGTTTCTGTTACTGCAGTGGAATAAGCTTTTTCCTGCTTCTGTGAAAGCCTAAAGCATCTTTCAGCTGAGAAACAATTAAGGTTAAAGTCTTTTGATATAAGCAATGAAGTGTGCCTTTTAGTCCCCTAAAAGACTTTTCAGCTTGAAAGCATTTTACAGACTTGTTTTGAAAATGGAGGTTTCCTGCCTTTCTCTCTCTGACTAAAACTTGTTTTCCAAGCCACAACATATGCCTTAATTCAGAATATGAATGGCTTATCCACACTACTCCCCTCCTTGCCCCTCAAGAGAAAAACTGCAAAGAATGACCATGTAAAAACCAGATTTACAAGTTTAACTCAAAGATTTAGTTGAATAGATATGTTTTTGTCATTTTCTGATGTTGCAGGTTTGAAAGTTTCATGGAATATTCTGTTCCAGAAATACTGCGTGTGCCTTTGGAGGAATTATGCCTTCATATTATGGTATGGTTTTTGGTTTTAGAATTGCTAACCTTGTGTGGTGGGTTGACCATGGCTGGTCGCTGGGTTGCCCCAAAGCTCCTCTGTTACTCTCCTCCTCAGGTGCACGGGAGAGAAAATAAAATGAAAGGTTCATAGCTAGAGATAAGGACACAAAGAGATGACCCACCAGTTACTGTCCCAGGCAAAACAGATTTGACTTGTGGAAATCAATTGAATTTATGACCAATTAAGTTAGAGTAGGTAATGAGAAGTAAAAAGTACCCCTCCCTCTTTCCTGGGCTTAATTTTATTTCCAGTTCCCTACATCCTATCCTCTGTCAGCCCAGGGAGATGGGGAATGGCAGTTTTGGTCAGCTTATCACACCTTTCTGCTGCTGCTTCCTCCTCAGAGAAAGGGAGGACTCCTTCTCCTGCTCCATCTTGGGGTCTCTTCTGCTGGAGATAGTCCTTTACAAGCTTCTGCAGTGTGAATCCTTCCCACAGGTTGCAGTTTTTTGTGAACTGCTCCAGCATAGATCCCCCTGAGGGTCATAAGTTCTGCGGCAAACCTGCTGCAGTGTGGGCTCCTCTGATCATGGTGCCACAGGTCCTTCGTGTCAGGAGCCTGCTCAAGTGTGAGCTCTCCACAGGGTCACAGCCTTCTCCAGGCATCCTGCTGCTTGAGGTGGAGGTCCCTCCACCAGGGACCTCCATGAACTACAGGGGGCAGCCTTCATCACCGTGGGCTGCAGCAGCTGGAGAGCCTCCTCCCCTACTTTGTTCACTGATTTTGGTGTCTTCAGAGTTGTTCTCACCTACTCTTCTCTGGCTGCAGTTTGTTTCTGTGCAGTAACTTCTCCTGGAGGCGTGACCACCATCACTGATGGGCTCAGCCTTGGCCAGCAGGTCTGCCCTGGAGCTACCTGGCATTGGCTAGATGTAGGGGAAGCTGCTCTCAGCTTCTCACCAAACTCACACATGAGGCCCCTACTACCCAAACCTGGCAACACAAAGCCCAATACACCTAGTTAGTTAAAAATACTACCCATTCCTGTGGAGGAATTAAGCCTTCATACTATTGCCTGTTTTGGAATTATTTACCCTAGTAGCTAAAAAGGTTTGTTACTACAGACCTGATCCAATGCAATTACTTAGTAGGGCTTCTCATACAGGTCAGGGGGTAACTTAGCACTTGATTGCTGTAAAATACAAGCATGCTGTTCAGTGAGAATAGTGTACTACATGATTCCAGTTTGCCTCAGAGTGACAAATTTATACTCTGTTAAATAGCCTTCTAATTGATTTCTGTTTAAGGGAGCAATTCCATTACCTCTCACCATGTCTTAAGTGAGTAGTAGGTGCATGGGAAAACTGCCAACCTGGCAAATTAGTGCTGGGTTGAACTGCGTCCCATGAGGACTCAGAGTCCCCTGCTCATCAGTGATCACTGGTAACACACTCGTCTCAACAGTGGTCATGCTGTGTGAAGCCCTTCCAAACGATGAAGTTTTGTTAACCTGATGTGAGGCATGTCAGCCTTCCGGGAAGCAAGATGCTTGTTTGGTGGGGAGGGAACGTGAACTTCTGATGCAAGATCAACTGTACAGTTTTCTGTGTGGCTGTTAGAGAACTTCTATAATAAATTTGTACATTGAAATATATGTCCCTTTACTTCACAGAAGTGCAGTCTTGGCTCTCCTGAAGATTTTCTTTCCAGAGCATTAGATCCACCACAGCAGCAAGTAATTGGTAATGCAATGAATCTGCTGAGGAAGATTGGTGCTTGTCAGTTAAACGAGCCCAAGCTGACTCCATTGGGCCAGCACCTTGCAGCCCTTCCTGTTAATGTAAAGATTGGCAAAATGCTTATATTTGGTGCTATATTTGGCTGCTTGGATCCTGTGGTGAGTGAAAAAAAATCATGTTTTAAAAAATATAGAAATTGTTAATTCTTTGCAATTAATCTGATTTCTTTTAATGTGGTATTTTAAAAAGGTGGTGCAAGTTAAAATGTTTAGTTTAGGATGAGGGTACCCAGACATCATGGATGGGAATAATAGAAGTGTTCTTTATGGTTGGACTCAATGGTCTTAAAGGTCTTTTCCAACTCAAAGTGGTTCTATGATTCTAAACTCCTAGGTACTCTGCACAGTGGATAATCAGGCTTGGTGTCCAGGTTTTTTGCCTCGGTCATCAATGGCAACCACTTTTATGGCAGTCAGGTGAAGTCCCAGGTGACTGGAAAAGGGAAAACATTGTACCTGTCTTTTTTAAAAAAAAAGTAGAAAAGAGGGGCTTTGGGAGCTACTAAACTGTCAGCTTCAATTCTGTACCTGGGAAGATCATGGAACAGATACAGATAGAAATATGCTGCGGCACTTGGAGGATAGGAAAGTGATTCAAGACGCCAGCATGAGCTTAACCAAGGGCAAGTCCTGCTTGACCAACCTGGTGGCCTTCTGTGGTGGAGTGATCACATCAGTGGACAAGGGAAAGGCTACATACTCATTTATCTGGACTTCTGCAGAGCCTTTACCGTGGTCCCCCACCTAAACTAGAGACAGATAGATTCAGAGGGTGAACTATTAGGTGGATAAGAAAGTGGTTGTACAGTCCATCCAGAGGCTCACGGTCAAGGGCTCTGTCCCAATGGACATCAGTGACAAGTGGTGCCCTCAGAGGTCTGTACTGGGGCCAGAGGTATTTAATACCTTCATCGGTGATAGACGACAAAGGATTGAGTGCACCCTCTGCAAATTTGCAGATGGCCCCAAGCTGAGTGGTGCTGTTGACACATCTGATTGATGGGATGCCATCAAGAGGGACCTGGAGAAGTGGGCAGATATGGAGCTCGCAGGGCCAAGTGCTGGTGCTGCACATCCCATATACACAGGCTGGGCATGAACAGATCCAGAGCAGTCCTTGGGACAAGGACTTGGATGTGCTGGTGGGTGAGAGGCTGGACATGACCCAGCTGTGAGCACTCACAGCCCAGAGAGCCAAAGTATATGAGATCTAGATCTCAAGCCCAGGAGCATAAACAATAGTGGACTGAAGAGAGAAAAGCAAGAAAGCTAAGACATCATGGACTAAAACTGTAATTAGACTGTTAACTCCAATATGCTAATAGACCAAAACTTATAAAAGTGTGAAACCGTGTGACCAGTCATCCATTTTTATAACCATTTTAGGTTCATCTGGAGTGTAGACCTAGCTAGGCTCTTGTGCTGCCCGAGGTAAATCTATTAAAGCCTCCTAATAAATACCTACTTTATTCTTTAGCTCCATCTAATCTCTGTTCTGTCAGCCTTCATGAGGCATCCATTCAACATGGAGAAAAGACTTCAGCATGACCTAATTGCAGCTTTTCAATATCTGAAGGGCATTGAAGAGGAACTTATTAAAGGGACATGGTAACAGGACAAGAGGCAATGGGTTTGAACTGAAGAGGATTTGGTTTGATTCAATATTAAGAAGAAATTCTTTACTGTGAGGGTGGTGAGGCACTGGAACAGGTTGCCCAGAGAAGTTGTGGATGTCCCATTGCTGGAAGTGTTCAAGGCCAGGTGGGGGAGGCTTTGAGCCTCCTAGGTGTCCCTTCCTAAAGCAGAGGCTTGGAACTAGGTGATCTCTAAGGTCCCTTGCAACCCAAGCCTGTAATTCTAAGGTAATGATAAAAGAAAATTTCAGGCTATTTGTTTTATAAACCTGTAAACTTATAAAAAAATACTTCTAAGTAATATGTACTTTAAAATTGCAGGCAACTTTGGCTGCTGTTATGACAGAAAAATCCCCATTTACTACACCTATTGGTCGAAAAGATGAAGCAGATCTTGCAAAATCATCTCTAGCTATGGCAGTTTCAGACCACATAACAATCTACAATGCTTATCTGGGGTAAGTGATGATTCTCCTGTGCTCATAACTAGCAGATAACAAGTAATGCAGTTATGTAAAGAATCCTTAATATCTCTTGAACTGCTTTCATTTCAGGGTTTTTTTCTGTTCAGAGTAACAACAGATTGTTAAGTACTGTAACACAAATGGATAGCTTGCTTAGTGTTCTGTTCTTAACTCCTTTTCACTACCCCTGCACATATACAAAGGTTTACTGTGTCAGTTTATCCTAGTGTTTAAAGTATTTTGTTTGCTGTTTGTGGTATTTTGATCAGAATATTTTGTATTTGATATAAAGCACAAATGTAGAAAATGACATACAAGTTTTTTCCTCTTTAGGGTATTACCACTAAGTCTGAATTTTGTTTTGACTGTCAAGACAGAAATGCACGGGGGTTGAGAGTAAATCAGCTTGTACTTTTGGTGGTATCTGTCAAATCTACTTTACAGACATGGTCTTTGGAGTGTCCTTAGACCAGCAGCATTCATCTTCATTAATACAACTTATTTTAGAGTGGAGGATGGCTGCCAAAACACATTTTTCTTTTTTAACTTACTGTCTCTTCTGCTATTATAGTCTTGATGGGTTTCTTGCTGTAATAAGACACTATTTTTTCCTTAGGTGGAAAAGGGCTCGACAGGAAGGGGGGTATCGTGCTGAAATGACTTATTGCAGAAGGAATTTCCTTAATAGGACTTCACTGTTAACTCTGGAGGTAAAACTTATCATTATGCTCTGTACTCTGTAATACAAGTTATTTGTTAACATTTCCCTCTGAAAATGTTGTTCCCTTTGAAAAGATGATGTATCACAGTTAGTATTTAGACAAGATAAGGCAAGTGGAATTTTAGGAATTGATGAAATGCACACTCAATCAAGTTAGCTGTGTCTGTATTTGAGTTTTGATATGCGGACTTTGCTAAACAGCTTTGTAGTCACTGCCATTGGAGAAGTTAGGCCTTACTTTCATCAGAGAATCAAAACTTCATTAATTAAAATATTTGTATTATTCTTGATATCAAATAGCATATGTATTAACAGTTAATTTGGAAGATGAGCCACAAACTTACACATATGGCCTCTTTTTTTTTGGTGAGAAAATGTTTTAATTGATCTTTCCTTTTAAGTTCGGGTGACTGAGTACTTCTAAGCAGAACTGGATCTTTGATGCAAATGTATCTTTTCATTTTAACTGCAGGTAGAGATTTAGTATTTGCAGCATATGTATTTCCATATATCTCATCCTATATTCAAGATATCAGATTATGTTATAAGTAATGTTTTCCTCATAAAAATAGTTAGCATTCCAGTGTGGCTGCAGAAAATACGAGTGGTTATTCTAGTGAGGGACTTTCCCCTGGAGAGTATGAATAATTCAAATGAAGTGTCATTTCCTGCTGCTGAAGTGGACTGTGTAACTTCTTAAATTCAAAACTTTACTAATACCATCCTAATTTCAGGATGTGAAGCAAGAACTCATAAGGGTGGTCAAAGCAGCAGGGTTCACAGCACCTTCAACACAATGTGGATGGGATGGAAATGGAGCCACACAGTCCCTGTCTCTCAGTGAAATAGCTCTTCTTAAAGCTGTGTTGACTGCAGGGCTGTATGACAACATAGGAAAAATACTCTATACAAAGTCTGTGGATATTACAGAGAAGCTGGCTTGCACGGTAGAAACTGCTCAGGGTAAAGCGCAAGTTCATCCTTCTTCTGTAAATAGAGACTTGCAGACATATGGATGGCTGCTTTACCAGGAGAAGGTAGGTTAAAGATAGTGAATGTAGTTTGTGTAAAGGTGGAGTTCTGCCTCCAGTATACTTCAAACTAGTATGTTATTTAATATCTAATTGTTTTATCTTAAAGAGTCGTTTATTATCTAATGATCCTAAAGTCCATAAAAGTGTGTCAACCGAGTGCTGAAGAAAAAGAAGGTGAAGCTGAAGATCATGAACAAATCTGTTCATGGTGAAGCTAGTNATATGCCAGTAATTAAATGAAGTAGTCAATTCTGAAAGGGACTGCTAAACTCCCTAAGTGAATTGCATTTTTTTTTTTCACTTCTTTCCCCTTCAATTGAAAAATATTGTCAGCTATTTGCTAAATTCAAGTGTTTGTATTTAGTTATACTTCTGGTACAACAAAAGTTTGACAGCAGTTGCTTAGTGGCCAAATTTACTATAGAGAAGCAGGAAATATTAGACTTTTTAATGCATATAAAGTGATAGTGTTTTTTGAGAGTTGGAGATATTTCCTGACTCCCGAGAACATCGAAGTGTGATGACAAGACAGCAGCTAAGGTAGGTAAGTTATTCCATGAAGAGTGAGACAAGCAAAACCTGCATTTGTATATGAAAATGCAGCCTTTTTATGCCCATTCTTCCCACTACAACTCATTCCACCCCATTCTGTCTTTGTTTGAGCTGTGCAAAGCCAGAAGCAGCACATGCTCAGCCACGTACTTCATGCAGTGTGTGTGTCTGTGTACCACATTCATGCATGTGCATATGTGGAGGTAGATAAACTGATAAAACAGCTCTTCACAAGTAGAATGTATAATGAAAGAGCTTTGCCTGCCTTTTGCTTCAGTAGTGTTACTGCTTTTAGTGTTGCTTCTATGAACACCACTAGGTTAACATTATGTCTCTATTTGAGCTTTAAGTTAGCTTTCGCTAACTTCTAGCATATAAGTCTGTCACTTACTTAGAGGTGAGTTATTTTATGTGGTGTAAGGCAGACAAATAGCTATTGATTGTTTGCAATAACTTGTTTTGATTGCATCTTGAAAAAGGAAAAAAGTGTATTTTTTGCTTGTAGAAGTAGCAATCAGATATAGTGTTATAGGATGTTATGTGGTTTGGGATTTTTTGTTGCTGTTTTTAATTGTGTTTGTTTATATGCAGGTGAGGTATGCCAAGGTATATTTGAGAGAAACTACTTTAATATCCCCCTTTCCCATTTTGCTTTTTGGTGGGGATATAGAAGTCCAGCATCGCGAGCGTCTCCTGACAGTTGATGGTTGGATCCATTTTCAGGTGCATTGGAGTTTTAACTTTTGTGATTCTGTGAACTTTCATATTAGATAGTTGATATATTAGCTTGATTCAGATCAGTGTATATGGGAGATGGAGACAAGAGGGAAGAAAGGAGGAGAGAATTAAAGATAATGATGGGAAATTTTATATACATGTAATGAAATCTTAATAAATCATACTCAAGAATAGATTCTTATACGTGGTATACAACAAATCAGTTCCCTCTCTCTTCTGAAAGTGTTCTTTCAGAAAAGATATTGAAAATGGATGCAGACTAAACCTTTTTTTACAGAGCTTTTACTAAAAGCAGAGGAGTGTACTGTTTTTATATTACCCTTTCTTACAATTTTATAATCTTGTGACTATGTATTTATCTTTAGCACAGGATGGTATATACTGTTCTATAGTGCAGACAGAATTGTTTGAAAAAGAAAAGATCCAAGTTGTAAAATAGCTGGGTACTTGGGTTTGGGGTGTTTGGTTTTTTGATTAGATTTTTTTGGTTTTGCATGTATAAGTTTTATTTGGAAATTGGAAAACTGAGAGCCCTTTCCTAGCATATTTTTGCAGACAAAATGGTTATAATGAAAAGGTCCTCTGTTAATTTTGGTAAATGGCAAGTAGTGGGTTTTGCTATCCAGGCAGCTATGTGGTTACAATTTTCTGTGTTCCTTCTGTGCTCTGGGCCTTGTGCTACTCTCAAAAAGAACTATAAGCAACAAAACAATTTTTTGCACTCTGTTGATCCAAGTAAGCAATCATCTAATTTAATTCACAGCTTATCATGAACAGGGAATTTTAACAAGGTCCCTTGTGGGTTTGTTAGAGATTTTTTTCTGATCCCTGGATGGCTACAGTTGGTGGACTAATCACATCTTAGAGTGTTTCAGAATTTCTACTTTTCTGTTGAGACACTAAGCAAAATACCTTGCATTTTGTGCTTCTGCCGTAGCAGCTACTTGTTGTACCAAAGGCAGCATATAAATTAAATAAAGACTGAAATAGGGAGGAAAGGATAAAATGAAATATTTTTGGGAGAGGATTCACCATTTTAATGTCCAAATTCCTAGTGAGATTTAGGAAAGGCTTGTGATTGCTTTGTCAGAAGGCCTGGCAGACCTCCCAAGAGGCAGATGCATAGCTGTTTTATTTCAGGTGTAAATGTAATTTGAACTTTGTTACCCTGGGGGGAATTGGGCAGCTTATTGGTAAAGTAATAATTTCCTCTTATGCTGGTTGTGTGAGACCACATTCTAAGTTACCCTTCTGAGCCGCTGTTCTTCAGGCTTTGATACTATGAGCAACTGGTGCTTAAAGCTAAGGCATAACGTAAGCCCAGTCATTTCCTGAGTATACTATCCATCATGATTATCATTACCATTAAAAATCACACTTGTGCATCATGTCTGCAGAAGTCTTGTTATAAACCTCTGTTCATATGTAGGGTAATATTTTGATCTGTGTTTTGGTATGAAATGTCTGATGATGCAAATGTTTGTCTTTTCTTTATAGGCTCCTGTTAAGATAGCAGTAATTTTCAAACAGCTGAGAGTTCTCATTGAGTCTGTTTTGAAGAAGAAGCTTGAAAATCCCAAAATGTCACTTGAAGGTAACTTACTGCTGGCATTACTCTTTGTTAAAGCAGATGTGAGGAATCATTAGTACACTGCATCCTCGCACAGTAGCATGTGTGACATGAAAGTTCCATTAAGAGGATCCAGAAAGTCACCTGCATATGTTGTGTGGCTCACCCCAGATGTACTAAGATCTGCACAACTGCTGTTTTACAGATATCCCTGGTAACATCATTCAAGGTAGTGGTAGTAATGGTGAGGCATGCATGTCAAAATAGAATTGAGATTATGTGTGGAGATTCCTAGGTGTGGATGATTTATAAGTGTTATGCAAGTTGTCTCAAAATCTAGGTTAACCAATGGCATGTTGGTTCCCAAAAGTATGGGACAGCAGAACACAAATTAAAATTTGGATGCTGGATGTTCAGGACCATATTGTAGGTGGGGAAGAATGGGAAAGTGGTGGATTAACTACAGATACATCAGCACACAGGAATTCCCTATCTCTTTTGTGGAATACTGAAATGGTCATCAATGGTTCATTGAATAATTTTATGATGATGTACTGTGTACTTACTGTTTGTCCTTTTGCTTGCCAAATGGTAATCACTTGTTTTGCTTTAGATTCTGGCATAGTCTAAAACATTAAAATTTTAAGTTGCTGAGAGCTAGATTTCTCTTATGATTTTTGGCATTTTGAGAATCAGTTTTTAAGCTTGCTCTTTTTAACACATTGTGGTTTTTTTTTTTTCTTTTCTAGATGACAAGGTCTTATACATCATCAAAGAGCTGATAAAAACAGAAAATGGTAACTGAAATCAGTAACAAATCAGAGCTTCAGTAATTGCAGAGGAAATACGCACTCCAACATTAGTTGGAAGTATTTAAATTCTTGGTGTCGTTGATACCGACCATGATGGGGATAAGACCGCATGATTTTGCATAGGATCAGCCTTTCTTTTTATCAGTTTAAAGATGAACATTGAATATGTTTAGCCTTTACAGTATATTTGGTGCCATTTATCTTGACTGTATGAATGGTAACTGCAAGCAGTTTTTTCAAAATAGAAATGGCTGTTTTAATAGAAATTCCTTTTTTTACCTTAATGTGGTAATCATACCATCAGTACAGTGTGTGCTGATGATTGAAGAATCAATCATCAATCTCAGTTGAGTAGAATTCCATGTGTGCAAACAGAAGACAAATGTTTCTCATATGGGTTTCCTAAGTGATTTTTTTTTTTTTTTGGAACTGTTAGTTTACAGTATTAAACCAAGACATCTTAGAGAAGTTTTAATTTTTCTGTATGATTTAGGTTGAGAGGATGCTCTATAAGCATCTATAAGATGATAGTATGGACTGCTGTGAAGGAGTGCTCAGCAGCTCCTCCCAAACAGAGGATGTGCCTCTTCTCACAGCTGTTCCTCCCTGTTTATCCTGATCCTTGCAACTCCTGCAACTGTACTATATTTTGCTGCCCCTTTTTTGTATGTTAAGTTTTGCCTAGTTCTCTCTCTAAGAGATGATCATGTGTTTTTTCTCCCCCTTGTTGATCAAAATTCACATTGACCCTATTTAAGGAAATACCAGAGAAGCTTGTAGTGGAAACTTCCAGTGGCAGTTCTCTCCTACTTGCTCACAATGGCTGGATGTCTGCGTGGTCCTTTGTTTCTTGTTTCTTTAATACTGAATAATCCTTAACTGAGTAGCTTAATGAATCAGGTGGTCTCACATTCCACCTATCCACACTATTTCTAATTATGAAGTGCAATTTTAGATTGCCAACCTAGCTTTCAAGAATAAGGAATATATTGGTGGGGAGGATTTGCCGTTAAGGAGTTGCAGTCAAATAGGAACTGTCTTCACGGACAGAAGCACAGTGTAGATGACAACTTTTGTTTAATGTGAAAAATAAAGTTCTCACACAGCAGAGGTTAATCACGTACAGAAAGGGCACACAGGAAACTGAATGCATAAAAATGCAAAATATATGGAGCCTATCCATTTAGATTATCACAGCAGAACTGGTATTGCTGTCCAGCTTGTGCATGTTAGCTTACATCAGTTCTGAGAGAGGAAAGCTGTTTGCTAATGGCTCTGAAGGAATAGGGATCATATCTGTTATTCTTTTATGCATTACGATAAATTATGACTACACTAGTGGTAGTCCTGATTTCATAGGAGACAGGAAGTGACTTTTGGGGTCTTTTACGACTCCATTTAGGCAAGGAAGCATTTGAACAGGAAGTTTTGATCTTAGACGTTAAGACCTCAACTTTACCTTCGCTATTCCCACACTGAAATCAATACCTGCAAATTATATTCATTGAAGATATAAAATAAATCTGTACCCTAAACAAATTTCCTAGGTTTTGTTTTGGTTGAGATGTTTTATTTGTTGTTTTGGTTGCAGATGTTTTATTTGTATCCTTTGGAAACACAAAGTTGAAAAACATCTCAGTAATTCAGTAATTAGCAAGGTCCTCTTTCTTTTGGGTTTGAATTTTGCAAATGAGTTGTTGGTCTTTAATGGTTAAATCCTAGGGAAAGTGTGAATTGTGTTTGAGTTATTCTCCCTTATTCAACTGTGATGAATAAGAGGTTTTTTCCCATTTATAGGTGATAATGTTGAAATTCAGAGTTATTCTTTGTGTTTCTCTAGCATGCTGTGCTTTGTAATCTTTTAAATAAATAAATGAAATAAATTAAGGGGATCTATTGTAATAACTGGGCAATTGCATGATCTTCTGTATGAGCAACAGTTTTCTGCAAAACAGATTAAGAAGGTTACACTGTGGTGTATAGAAAAGCAGTTATCTTAAACAAAAAGAACATGCTACAGTGGCTTTCTGCTTCTGCAGTATACAAGAGCAACTTTTGTGCCTGTGCTCTTTTGGGTGGATGAAGTTTCTCTTCTGCTCTATTTATTTAATAAAGACTTCTTTTAACACCTCTGTGTTACTTTTCTCAAAGCATTTGTCAGACACGAGACCATTTAGTATCTCTGGATCTTTGCCACCATAATCTCAACTGTGGTGTTCTTTTGTTTTTTAAAGGCAGCATGTTCTCCTGCTCTCTGTCCTCACCTTGGAGCGCAGTTCTTGCTCCTGCCATTGACGTTGCAGAATTCCCACCTCCTCCCCTGTTCTGCTTCTGTATCGTGGGCTTCTTGAAGCTCTTGATTCCCACCACCATCTTTCCCAGTGATTAACCCAGAAGGGGTTTTCTTTCTCCAGTTCTACAGCACACTGTAAATGGATGGTTGGAGTGTAGCACTATTTTAATTTCCCTGTGTTCCACTGTTTAAAATAGTGCCCCGTTCTGTAAATAGCCCATGAATGAAAGTGTAACTGAGACCCAGATTGCCTCGTGAGCTCCACCATTCCTCGCTCTCTCCACTGGTGTCCTCCTGTGCTGTTTCGGGTGACCTGCGCTCAAAGTGTTACATACGGGCAGTGAGCGGTACCTGTTAAAGTTTACGAGGTTTTGAGTTGAACTGCTAGAAGCTGGGGAGACGCCTGCGTTGGTAATGGCAAAACCGATGCAGCAGCTCCAGCTGGCCGCATTCGTGGGTTTGTGGCACTGCTGCCCAGTCTGCTCTCCGGGCCGTGCGAGAGCCAGGAGGCCGTGCTCTGGCGGTCACAGGGCGACTCCACCGCAGCCTTCTGGCCCGAGGGAAAGCGGCAGAGAAGAGGCACGTTTCGGTGGGTCGGATTTTGTTTTGGAGACGGTGGTCCCCTAAGTGCCCAGACGACGGGACGGGCGGGGCAGGGTGCGCGGGAGGCGGGCGGTGACGGCTTTGGCGGCCACC
>WEZZ01006243.1:826-22744 GCA_013400585.1 Chloropsis cyanopogon
TTTAGATGTAATTAGCTGCAATAAATTACTGAAAAATAGTACAGTTTGCAGATTTGTTTCGTAAAAAGACTGTTATAATTTGATGTTAGATGATAATACTAATAGTTTGGGAAATATTTAGATTTATTCTCTCTTTTTGTAACAGTATCTCACTTTAAAATTATTTCTATATTTATATTTTTTGTTATGTTTTTACTTCTTGGCAATGGGGTAGGAGGGAGGAAGAGATCAACTGCAAGACGAGAATAGGTTGTTCCTCCAGCTCCCTCTTTCCTTGCAAAGAAAAAGGCAGGAGACAGGTAAAGAAGTGACCTGGTGCTATATTGTGAGTGATGGCACAGAGAAGCTGTTGCAGTAGCTAACTCAGCAAAACACAGATGAAGTTCAGCCAAAAACAGATTGCTAGTGGTCCTAAAATCAATAAAGCTTTTGCTTTCACTATTTTTGGTCTCCCCAAGTTAAATCACTGATATAAAATCTGCTTTTCTAATAGTTACCATCACTCTGGCCAAAAATCAATTAGACTTATCACAGGTTCTGGTGAAACATTTCTCTCACAACACGTGTACTGTATACTAGTTGTCTCCAAAAATTAGGCCTCCAAAAACTTTGTCCAGGATAAATCATAATTTAACCAAATAATGGTTAAGAAAGGAATACCTTAAAGTACATATGGTAAGTAATTCTATTTAGGTCTTGGTAATTACTGTGTCTGAAAAGAAAAAAAAATTACAAATGTTCATTTCCCTTTTTTAATTGTAAGTTTCCTTAAGTCATTTGTAAACTTAAAATTGTTTCCAGTTTTAATTTAGATCTCAAGTACTTGCTTATATACCTGCAATTCAGAATGCTATTTGAAGTAGAATTGTTATGATTGATTTTCAAATTGTTATGAAGACAGAAATGATAAGGGAAGTGTTCAATTAACTTCCATTTATTTTTGTTAGCTGAAATTTGAAAGACGAGATAGCCCCAGAAAATGTTTTACTCTGGATTCCTTTTGGCTGTGAACTACAGATGAACCAGAACTCATGGTGACTGGTGGAACAAAACTTTCACAAGTAGTTTAGTTGTTTTCTCCACTTTCACTTGTTTAGATTATGTCTGGGAAATTAATTCCTCAGAGATAACAGTCCATGTAATTTTATTCAAAATATGCAAACGAATGCAATTTCCAGGCCAGCAGAGTAAGCACAATAAGTATTTACAGCTTTCAGTTTAAAGGCTGTTTTAGTGTATGCAAGTATTTCAAAGAGAATCCATTTGGCAAACGTTAAACTCTCCAAGCAAAGGTTTTCCTAGATGGCAATTTCTTAATGTCCCCTCAGCCCCTTTTTACCTTTCCCCACTGAAAACCATTTGATTTACTATCAGATTTCTTCCTTATGCACCTGCCTTCCCCAGCTCAGCTGAAGACACTGCCTGGGAGGTAAGTGCTTGCACCTGGGCTCAGGATGCACCACAGGAAAAGCACTTGATTTCCCTTCCCTCCCTTCCTGCAAGGACAGAGGCAACAAGGTGCAACCTCTTTCTTAAACCATCTGATTTTTCTCAAAGGTACGTAATTCATATTTATAATTTGCTGCTTTTTTTATTGTTTTTGGTGTGTTTCTGAGAATCTGGGTTTAATTCTTCAATTTCTGCCTGCGCTTGTTTTGGTGGGCAATGTATTAAAAGGGAATAGAAGTGTTACTGAGTATGAAATTGTCTGCCCAAGTCCCACCATGTTTTTGGCCTCCAGGAAAAATGAAATCTTTTTGCATTTTATGCAACTTTGTTGATTTTACTGCTGATGTGTTGAAAAGTGTCCTTGAAATTAGACACAGGAGAGCTTTCTGGATGGCAGAAAGAAAAGGGATAATGTTCCATGCTCTAAACAATGTAAATCTTCTGCTAGAACCTGAGAATTTAGAATACAGGGTAAGAAGGAATCTCATTTTCAGTGGTGTTACAAGTTGGGGTAAGAAACTCGCTATTTTTAATTGAAAAGAGACTATATAGCCTAAGAGAGAAAGGAGTAGTATTAGAAAAACAAATTTAGAGTGAATTTTCTTTCAAGCCTTTCTAAATAAAGTGAGCTTTCTTGTACATGCCAATAGAGAAATGTATTTGTGTTGGATAATGATGGAGGGGTTTATAACGGTACTGTTTCTGCAATTGATTTTCCATCAGAAACATGGAGGTGTGCAGAGTTAATTGGTAGTTTAGTGCTTTGAGGACAAAAAAGTTAATTAGCTGCTAAAGTGCTGTTTTTCATGTATACTGAGTATGGGTTTGCTCCATGTAAATGGATGCACTCATGTGTTTTTCAAATGTTAGCTCTGGCCTTCATCATCTTACAAATATGTTTGAAAATGTTGCTAAATTTCATGCAATTGGAAAGAACAAAGCATTAGGGACAATAATTTCATGCTTAGTACAGAATAAACAAAAAACCCCAGAACTTTCCAGCAAGGGAAGGGAGTGTGTCAAATTAATCTATAAAAGTCAGACAAAAGGACTTTGCTTGGAAAAGAAATGCAGAATGGTTTTAATTAACATTTTGCTTCAGGTCATGCCATGTTCTTTCAATTAGGACTTTGTTGTAAGAAGGACTGTCTCGTCCTGAAATGTCTTTACTTCTTTAAAGGGAAAGACTTGGTCATTTTCCAGAGATGGGGGAATGGGATGCTTCCAGTTATCTTTAGTTTGGAGTGAGTATGGATCGTGATTCTTTTTCAATTTTGAATATAATTGAGAAGAGTAGGGATCAAGCATGTTTAAGTGTCATTCTAAACTCTTCATTTTTTCTTTCGATTCAGCTCTCTTTCTTCAGGATATTTTTCCATTGCAGAACCCTGACATAAATAATTTCTCTTCATGCTATAGTCACTGGTTTTCTCTAATGCTCTATATAGCTATTTAATAGTTTGTCTGCAGCATTTAGCTACAATGGGAATAGGTTTCTGTGTGTTGTCATCCAGTGTTATGTGTAAAAGCATCTTTTTGTTAGAGTTCTAGGGTTTGTAAAGGCATCACTTTTTTCATTGTAACAACTCCTTTTTTTTAACAATCATGTGTTTCCTCTGTCTGTGCATGTGCCTGCAATGGGCTCCTTTTGTTTGCAACCTCCTAGTTCTGCCAAGAAAGAAGTACTGAGGTAAACAGGATGGTTTGTTGAGGGAAGAATTTTGTGCTAATTTCCCACTTCATCCAAGGTGTATCCCACTTCCAGCTGATACACACAGAATGAGCACCACAGTTTCCATCATGCCTGATGAAACCAAACCTGTACAGGCAGGAAGCATAAACTAATATGTTTCTGTATCTAATGCAGATTGACAAAAGAACTGTGGTAATCTTATTAGTGAATATTTCCCATGTCAAACGCTGTTCACAAAAGATGCCCCACACTGGCAACCGTTGGGCATTGCCATCCATTGTTTTAAGTAGTAAGACCCATTTTTGGAGAAAAGAGCAGCTACATCAGGGTAATGCTACATGAGTTCAGTCATGAGGTCATATAAATGTCAACCTAGGCCTTTAATTATGTTAGGTGCAATTAATAGTCATGCCTTGCCTTGCATGGACTTTTGCACTAATGGAATAGCACAGATGTTACTACAATTATACTATAAACTGTAGATCAGCAGCTGTGGGGGATATTCTTTTTATTAGTACTTGGTTTGCAAACCAAGTCCTCAGAATTTCAGAAATTCCAAATTCAGATGTGCCCTTGGGCAAATCATTGGGCCACTCTACACAGTCCTACTCTCTTTATGAAATGAACATGCTGCAGAGAAAATTTATGCATGGTCCTCTAATCAGAAAGGATTAGATATAATCTTGATTCTTGATATAATGACATACAGGTAACTGTAAATTTACTATTTCTGTGTCTGGTTTAACCCACTAGGCAGTGAAAATTGCTTCTAGAAATTCTCCTAGAGCTACTTTTTATTTTAGAATAGGAAAAAAAAGGAAAAAGAAAATTTCCTTGGCATTCTTGAGTGCAGCATGCTGCAGCTGCTGCTCCAGAAGTGGTGTGAATCAAACTCCTGCCCACAGTTCAGGCCATCTTTTTCTTTTGAGACATTACCAGTATTTTTCTGTGGAATAGATGCGGCAGAAGAAAGTTTTTTGGGCACATCACTCACTTCCAAAAGGAGGGACTTCTGAGTATCCTTTACAGACAACTTCAAATGTTTAATGAAAATAATGTTAGACATTCTCAGGCAAAGGTCAGAGAAAGTTTTAAGACTGAAAAATCTAGCTTAAATATAGGACTGTGCTATGAAATCCCAAAGTAAGTGAAAAAAAATAGTAGTGTTATACAATAGAATGTACTTTTGAATGCTCTGGTTTGGGGTTTGATGCTGGCCAAAAGCTTGCTAAATACTTTAACTTATTAACAATAGAAAGTGAAGAAAGTTTGGGTTTGGTGGAATGGGTATTATATACAAAAAATATAAACAGTATTAGCTCTTGCAGCCAATTAGCATCAGCTGTCGAGGTCTGACATAATCTCATAGGCATGTCAGAACACTTCACACTGCTATATTTACTGACCAACATACTTTGTGCAAAAGAGTTCAGGTTTTTAGGATATTGTGTCTGGAGATGCCTCAGTTATTCACATATTGAACAGGAATGGTCAGAGCCTACTCAATAGTTGTGTAGCTGTGTTCCCTTCAGCTGTGTTTATTTCATTTAAATAGTAATGGACACAATTGCTATGTTGTTTTTCTCTGAGTACTTAGCCATTTACAGGCATTTGCACTTCTAAGCTGGGACCTGTTTCTTTTTTACCATTCAGCTATGGAGTACTTAATTGTAAATGAGACTCAGAGATGAAATCAATTTGTTGAAAGTATTTTGTGCTTTCTATCTGTCAGGAAATGCAGTATATTTTTGGTGTTATGTTTTAGCTTGTAGGCTGAGACAAGTGTATTGAATTAATTCCAAAAATGAGGATGAGTATTAACAATGCATAGTGTCATGGCTTCAAATCTGTATGGATTTTCTTCCAGCTTGCAGATGCCTTATAACCCATTGCATGCCTGAGTTTTTCAGTGCTGGAAGAGATATCATTAGGTGCACAAAACTTTGAATATTATGTGTGCTTTTCTAAACAGGCCGGGTGCATGTGTGTCTCTAGGGGGGAACCTGTTAGAATCCCTTTTACTCTTCTATTAAGACTGGGGGATGGCAATTGCATGTAGATCTCTGGCATTATTGTGCCAGAGGAAAAGCAGAAGGTAGAAGTAGGCTCAAACACAGGTAGTGGAGCTGCAGGGCCCACCAGGGATGCTTTGCTGGTGCCCTGCAGTAGCCTCGAAATCCAGCCCAAAGGGCTGGTGAGTGCAGAGTTGAAATTGCTGGAAAGAAGTTGGATCAGGCCCCTCTCTGAGAACCAGCACTCTGCAGAGAGCTGAGGGGAGAGATGGCAAGCAGAGCTTGACCCAAACAAATCCCAGTCCCAGCACTGGGACAGCTTGGCCTCTGCTGATCAGGGAGGCTGATCCCTTGAGATGCTGGCATTGCATAGGAACACTTTGAACTGAACTCAGCACAGAGAATCTGCACAGCTCTAATTGAAACAGCCTTTTGTTGTAATGAAAAGAAAGCTGCAGAAGGGATGGTAAATGATGAATCCTTTCCTTTTATTTGGAGCCCACAATTAGCCTGCTAGTATTATACAGAGAATGTTCTGCACTCCAAGTCCATTTGAAATTTAGTCAAGCATTGCAGCAAATGATGTAACTCACTGCTGGGAGCTTCTCCAGACCTTTACTGTTTTACTTGCTTGTTAGTAAGGCATGTTTCACAGCTCAAATACTTTTTTTTCTTTTTTTTGTCTTTCTCTCTTTCTTTTTTTTTTTTTTTTTTTTCTTTACAGATTAATTTACATTTGCTTTTCTCAAATATTTCCTACTTAGGTTTTTGCTGAAAGCAATTCTAATCAAATGATTGATTTAATTTATATCCATTAAATCATGGACTAGGATCTTTTTGACATGTAATAATGTACCACATTCATTAAACCCACAGCTCTTCAGCTTTAATAATTGCTTCCAGGCTCTTTGGAAATAAATAAAGGCCGGACTCTTCCATTTGACGCATTACTATTTCCTTTATCATGAGCTGTAACTCTTACTATTCTTTCTAGTCTTCTGCTTATATAGTTTTAAACACTTCCTGATCTCAAGTTTTACAACACAGTAAATTAGCTCAGGGGTACACAACTGAACTTTTATCTTGTGAAGACATTCAGTCACATGTGTTTATAGAGAAATTTAGGATTGTTTGTGGCATTTGAAAGCAATTAGGGAACCATGGATTCCTTTTCTCCTTCGAGTTACATATAAACATCAATACACATATGCTTGCTTGCCCTGTGTGTAAGGGACGTGCTTACTGGTTTTATGGGATAAAAAGTTGGATGCATTAGAAACGCTTGAGAAAATCTGCTCCAAATTTCTCCTCTGCTGCAGCTTTCTACAATACCAGTTAGAGGGGTTTTTTGTTGAGCCAAACCCATGGTTTGAGTTAGCTGGAATTTAGGGGCAGATTTAACTGGTTCTTTTCTCTACCAGCTACACCCAGCTTAACCAAGAGGCCTGTGAACTCCAAAGGGGACACTCCATGGCCTATTTACCTTTACAGGAGATCAGCCTTTAAGTTCTAGCTTGTCTTGAACACTGTGAATATAAAACTAGCTGGGCCTTAAGTCACTGCTGATAATGTTTTGTGTGTGTGCAAACTGGTCCCAGCAGCCAAACTTACATAAGTAATCTGCTACAAGAATAATGGTCTGCCTTACTCAGTCTCCCTGCTCCAGAGATTTTCCAGAGCTTTGCTGATCCTTTTCAGCCTCCCTGTACCTTTTGAAGACACCAAATAAGAGAAAGTGGGGATGCAGCCGGCAAATGTGGAGATAAGAAGCCCAGGGTTATATAGTCAAGGTGCGATATTTTGCAATGTAGTGAGATCTGAGAAGTGTTGGCATCCCTGTAGATCTTGTTGAGCACAACAGAACCCAGTCTGCATGTGATACACTGTCTTTGTCTGCAAGCGTCCAAAATTCCACAACTATTGTGACAGATACACAGATATTTGCAGTAGGGAGGATTTTTAGTAATCTCTTTAATTTCCATTAGAGTTCAGGTTTTAATATTTAATATGCTCTTGCCAGAAATTATGTACTCTTTGGAATTTTTAAAAATAATCTGATAAGAATTTTATAAAAACCTCCTCAACTCAGAGATTTCAAATGTAGAATGTTCAGTTGACCCACAAATGTTCTGTTCATAAATAGATGATCATGCAGAAGGTGTGTTGCCTCAAAATGTTGGCTTCCATATGCAAGAAATCTTTGCTGTAATGCCATGTGGCATTTTGAGCTACTAAGATAATAGAGTGGATCAGATCCCATTGTGGGGATCCTTGTAGCTGGCTGATAGATGAGATTTGTGACTTCTGGGAAAACTTGTTTCAGAAAAAGGAAAATTCTTGCTACAGGTGTCTCTTGGTGGTACAATAATGCAGGACCTATGTTTATACACAGATGACTGTCTGAGTTCCTGTGTTGTTCCTTTTGTCTGAAAAGGCTTGGTTTGTGTGACTATTATTTTTTTGTGGCAAAAAGGGTCTTTTCTTGCTGGGCCACAGCAGCAAGCATAGAACACACAAGACGGGAGAGCTATCCCAGTTGTGCTAAGCGTGGTAGCATCTTGACTAGAATAATGTCTCAGGTTTGTGGGTTTGCAACTCAAGCAGAAGTTGGCCCATGGAAAGGGTTCCAGATGAGGAAAAATAGAAACCTGGACCTCTAAAAGGTCTAGAAACCATGACCTCTAAAAAAAAAAGTCAAAGCCTACTGCTTAGTCTAGAGAATTGTGAGGTCACCACTGTAGTCATTGTCTAATAAAAGGCCACTGCAATCACAGATGGTAACTTTCCCCCACGTTGGGTGGGGTAGGAGGAGAGTAAATTCTGTGAGCTGAAACTGCAACAAAGACAGCCTGGATTAGGCTTTAGGAAACCTAACAGGAAGGTGACTCACTGGAGCCCTGCAAACTGTCTGTCGTGGGAAAGGCTTCTGAGAACAAATTAAGCAGCTGTTGGTCAGGAAAGACATAGGTATAACTGTTGTTCCATATGCTGTTCTTGTGTCAAAGAAACAGGCGAGGTGACTGTTTAGAGGCTCTTTTAACCCCACAGTTTATCCGAGTACCGCATTTTACTAAATGTCAAGATTCTCTTTCTCTGGAGATCTTCAAAAGCCATCTGGACACAATCTTAAGTGCTCTAGGGAAGCCTGCTTGAGCAGGGGGGTTGGACTAGGTGACTTCCAGTGGTCCCTTCCAACCTTGCCCATAGCAGGTAATTTTCCAGCATGGCACAGGGTGAACACTGACCCTTGTTGGCAATTTGGTGTCTTTTACAGCCTGGAGCTTTCCAGGAAAATGTATCTGCTTATTAACTAGCAGCTGGCACTGCCTCCTTCCTGGCTTCCGAGGGAGATGCTGTTGACCAAAGGCAACAGGAGGTTCTCTGATTCCCTGCTTTGAGCAGCCATAGCACTTCAGGATTCAATGGGAAAGGAAGCTGGAACACTCTGTATTCAGACATTAAATATTGCTGTCTAATAAAAATTGACTGGAAACACATTTCAGAGAGCCAAACTCCAAACTCTTCCATTGGAAGAAGTGGTTATCAGACCATCAGTTTGATGGTTGCCCAGTTAATATATGCCTGCTTTACTTTATCTGAATTTAAGTCTTCTCAGAGAACACTGCTTCTCTCTCAACCTTTTTAGTATTACTGCTCTTTTCTTCCCAAATAAGGAAGCTGTAACCACAGTGTGTGCATGCCAAACTTTAGCTTTTTGGAGCTGCAAATCTGAAGCAGGATGCTATCTAGTTTTATGAGGTCTTTCTGTTATTTCTGTAATCCTCAGCCAGCCAAGAACCCCTCATTTATCCTCCTGTTCTAATCCTCCTGTGTAAACAAAAGGCAGACACAGTCTTGGTTCCAACTCAGCTAAAAATTGAGGCAACTCAATGTGTAAGTACAACTTATAGAGGGACCTATTTTCCAGAAACATATATGTTACTTCAAAGGAATTGTATTAAGGTCCTCTACTGTTTGAGAAACACCTGAAAACTTTTACTTTCTCAAATACATTTTCATTTGTTTTAAAGGATAGTCCAGAGGCCTCACTTACAATTAGGATTTCATTATGCCAGATGTTGCTGAGCAGTGCCTATGCTGAAGAATTTGTTTACTTTTAAAACAGATGAAGGTTTGTCAATGAAACTCTGAGCGTGATAGTAAAATAACGGGATTATGTACATAAACACTTCCTTGAAATGAAATGAAGTCATATTGGTAAAATCTGTAAGATTTAAAATGAAGAAACAAAAACAAACAAAACCCCTCACATAAAAATGTTGACATTACTAAATCTCTGATTTCTTTGTCGTGGTCTAGCCTAACACAAGAGGCAACCCAGCATTAATCCCTGCTATGA
The DNA here is from genome assembly GCA_013400585.1 of Chloropsis cyanopogon. Taxonomy (NCBI): domain Eukaryota; kingdom Metazoa; phylum Chordata; class Aves; order Passeriformes; family Irenidae; genus Chloropsis; species Chloropsis cyanopogon. The sequence goes on from WEZZ01006243.1 coordinate 10,341, forward strand.
GCAAATAGGCAGTTTTAAACTCCTATTTTTCAAGCAAAAACCCCTGTGTGATATTCTAAAGGCTGATGCTTTCCATAGTTTATCAGTTTGTTTAAATGTGGGGGTTTTAAAAATGTGTTTAATGAATTTATGATGCAAATTATAAAGCCTTTAGTTTCTTCAGGATTATTTTTAAGTCCAAAATTCTTGGTTCTTCCTCCAATCCTTAAATGTTGCAGATACTGTGGTGAAAATCCGGCCAAGTCAGAAGTTAAATTTCCATTAACTTCATGGGGGATTTTCCTCAACAGTATTCAGAGTTACAGAAGTCACACTGAGATTTTTGTTCTTCTGTGAGAAAACAAGGCTTCCTTTTTTGCAATTAACCTATGGATTACCAAGGGAATCACAAAGCCCACAGTAAGGCAGGTTATCATTTATCTCTTCATGAGATTTGGTTACAAATTGTGTTAAGAACATGATAAAATTATTCTTATATCTTGATTACAGATTGGTAGTGCACTGCTGTGGTTTCCCCACTTCCCTGGGTAGATTTAAAGTAACATATCCTTTTCTGTGCATTTAATATAGTAGAAGGATACAGTTGGTTTTGTTTTGCTTTAATCTACAAGTGACATTCCTACTGATTAAAAATCATTGATATTGCAAGGCACCTTGTTACCATGGATTTGTAAAAGAACAGTAGGTATAATCTCATAAAATCAAACAGCAACGTTGTATTAAAAATGTAAGGCAATATAGTACATGAAGTACTATCCTGGGAAAAGAGCATAAAAATAACTGAAAGTAAGTCTTATAAATGGGATTGATTCTTACACAGAGAAAACAACTTGGAGATACATGATATCTTAATTCTTTCAAAGCAGGCCAAATAAAACACCATCTCAATAGTAAAAATCTTGCAAAATTACACAAAATCAAGTGAATTAATCAACATATGAGAAACTTGGAAACATTTGGTGGCATGATATTTGTCAGCAATCAGTAAACCCTCTTAGTACTCTGTCTTTTGAAGAGGTTCCAGAAGCTGCACAATTTCCGTAGTTCCTAAAATCTTAGGGACAAATATTTTCATTGGATCTGTTTTCTACTCTTCAGTAAGACTTAAATGAGTAACATTCAAACTTGAATACATTTGTTTACTTGCCTTTCTTCCTAAAGGCAAAGAATCAAATCTTTGTCTGAAGTAAAGCACTGTTACCTTGCAACAACATTCATCCTATGCCAGTTAATTTCAGCAAAATTAATGGATATTAAAATGTATTACAAATATAAAAATAATTTTAAAATGTGGTCAGACAATAATGGCAGTTTGGGGTCCACGAAAAGATTGAAAATTGATTTGGAGATAGTTTGCATTGAGAAAATAACAGGTAATACACAGATCCTACCTAAATACACAAACCAAAACAAAATGAGAGCCAAAAAGCCTCAAAACAAACACTAGAAAAGACAAAGAAATGAGTAGATAAATCCGCTTAATAAATCATTAGTGAAAGACTGTGCCTTTTGAGAGCTGGACTAATTGCACACATTCCTCAAGCAAAATGGAACCTGACTGTGAAAAAGTGAAGATTGACAAAAATCAGGACAAAATGAATCCAAAATATCAATAAACCTATTAAAAGCCATGTGAAAAACTAATCGATAGGGCGGGCAGTAGGGCACAGCTGCTGAACAGTCCACTTTAATGCCATCAATAGCCCATGGGGACAACTCAGCCTGTTGGTTTGGGAGCATAAAAGAAAAAGATTAAGAGGAAAGAGAAGGAAAAAAGAAACAAAGTAAATTCAGTGTTTTGGGGGGAAAGCATACTCCTTGCAAGAATTTATGTATGATTTAAGAGAAGTATCTTGTGTTGATTTGAGAGACATTTATCATCTGCACTGGGATTGAGAAGGGAACGATGGTAATCTTTAGGTAGATTGTTCAGAAGTCAAATGGCTGAGTTCTAGTCCTCTTCAGTTTCAGTGGCAAAAATCCAAAAACTGCAGTTAAACAAGAAGTGGATCAACACATTTGGCTCTGCAGTGCTCCTTAGCTTGTTCTTTTCCCTTTTTTTTTCCTCAATTGTTTGTCAATTTAATTGTCATGAGCAACATTGATTTTCTTTGCTAAAGCACCCCTGGCAAATCCCATGTGTCAGAATACAGAGCTTGCATTTATTTTAAAGTCTTTGTGGAAATATTTTTGAGGCAAACACACTGATGGAGATTGGGGGGAGCTTGTCAAATAATACTGAAGTTGTTAATAAAATGGGCTTCACAACCATGATGTATTTCAAATGTGTCTCTATCCTGGTAGTTTCTATCACTGCCAGATGCTCCACAGGAGCACAACCCAAACCTTCCAACTGCCTGTGAGTGCTGGCAATCCTGAACAACCATTCCATTACTGTTCCAAGATGCAAAGCCTTCCCTGTGCAAACTGTAGATTTAGGTGTGGGTGCCATACATCCTTACAACTTTCTTTAGTTCTGTATTGAACATTTTCCAACATCAAAACCACAAAAGGATAGAGGTTTTGACTCTTTGTGAAGTAAGGAGGTAGGTCAACAAAACATCTATCTTTGAGGTTTGAGGATGGAGTTTGGCCTGTTTAGGTCACTGCTTTGGAAAGTTCCTTGGGAAGCAGTCTGTAATAACAAAAGGCTGGACACAATTTAAGAAAGAAATCTTAAAGGTGCAGAAGCAGGACATCCCTGTGTGCTGAAAGAGGAGCTGGTGAGGAAGAAAACCAGCCTGGCTGAACAGGGTTAAAAAAGAGGCTTTACAATCTTTGGAAGAAGGGACAGGCAACTCAGGAACAGTACAAGGATGTTATGTCATGTAGAAAGAGAATCAGAAAGCCTCCATCTGACCATCGCAGTGGAATCTAATAAAAAGTGTTTTTATAAATGCAGCAACAACACAAGGAGGGCCAAGGAAAATATCCATCCTGTCTTAGAGGTGAAGGGGAACATTGTCACCAAGAGTGAAGGAAAGGCTGAGCTACTTGGTGCCTTCTTTGCCTCATCTTCAACAGAAAGAATGGTTATCCTGCGGGTAGCCGGCCCCTGAGCTGGTTGATGGGGACAGGGATCAGAAAAATCCCCTGCAAGCCAGGAGGAGTTAGTCAGTGATTTGCTTGGACAGTCACAAGTCTATGGGGCTGGATGGAATTCATCCAAGGATATTGAAAGAGCTAGCAGGAGAGCTCACCAAGCCATTCCATCCTTGGTCGTCAGTCTTGGCTCGCCAGGGAGGTCCCAGACGACAAGAGGTTAGCCAGTGAGACACCCATCCACAAGAAAGGCTGGAAGGAGGATGCAGGGAACTACAGACTTGTCAGCCTGACCTCACTGCTAGGTAAGGTTACGGAGCAGATTATCAGGACAACCAAGGGGTCAGACCCCAATATGGGTTTAGGAAAGGCAGGTCCTGCTTGACCAACCTGATCTCCTTTTATGACCAGGTCACCTGTCCGGTGGATGAGGGAAAGGGTGTGCATTTGTCTACCTTGCTGTTTTAGTTCTGTACCTCTCTTGCTGAGTCCCACAGCCTTCCAGTATAAATGCCCCTTGTATATCCCACATCCTTGGCCTTATTGGCTTGCTTGGGATATTGGATTTTGACCTGCCATGGCTCTGCCATCTTCTTGGGCAAAGTCCCACTGATGCTGATTTGAGTAGTGTAACTTTGCTGTTGCAAAATTTTAGATTTGCTTTTCTTGGTGACCTTCTCCCTCTTGCTGAAGAAATGCTTGGGACACACCTTCTTGCATCACCATTTTCCCCATAATATTTATCAATTGTTTTCTGACACCTGGATGGGACCCCTTCTGCTAACTTTGTGGGCATCCTTTTCTTAAAACTTAATGGAGAATAAGTGATATTTGAGACCATCTTAATCTACATCTGCATCTTCTCTACCAGTCATGATTCAGTTTTAAGTCATTGATTCCCTCTGAGCAGCCCTAAATACTACTGTTGAATTTATTCTGGATTTTGCTTTTAATATTAAAATTTCTAATTCATATACCAGTGGCAATCAACTTAACTGGTACTGTATTCTGTTTTTTCAACCACAGAAAGAATTATAATATTGGAAAGCTAAATGTTTATTGTCCCTTTGCTTATTCTTGCTTATTTATTCCCTCCCTCAGACGAAGTTCCCAAGTTCTTAGGTTCCTTTATGCTTCCCAATATTTAGAAGCTAATCATTGCAAAGAAAGTTTTGCATTTTTCTTTTTTCTTTTTCCAAAATTTTGGAAACAGAATCTGGAGGAAAAAGTTTTCAGATCGTTTCATACTTGTTCAGTCTCTACCAAAATTTATTTTAATTTAATAGGGTTTATTTCAAATTTTAAAAAACTAATCTCTATGAGTATCAGAACAAAGCACTCTGAAAATTAATCTAGGTCATAAAAGTAAGATTTTATTTAAACTTATTTTTAAAAACTGCTGTTCTTCCAACAAAATATATAAACTGAATAAATAACTGCACTTCTATCTTAGTTCCTACTGTGGAGATACATAAATGTGTGTGTGTGTCTATTTTTTTAAAATTTAAGTTGTTGACCTTGACAACATGATGTCAACAGCTAACATATCTAGAGCTATGAACGTTTCTGAGTGTGAATCATCCTGCACTTTCAGATCATGTCCCAATTATGCTTATGTGTCAGAGCATACAGATTTAAAGAAAATGTGTTTTGGATATCTCAGGGCACTTTTGTTTCAAATGGCTTTGTTTCTGTGACTATTAGTGCAAAATTTACTCCTCTAGGATATCTTTGCATAAGAGAAAACTGTTTGTCTTGTTTTGTCTGTTAAGTTTGGTTTTCAGGGTTCCCTGTTCGGATAAATTTTGTTTCCCACAACTGGCAGCTGTGAGTCCCACAGGACTGTACAGCAGCACCAGCAAAAGCTGACTTGATTTCTCATTACCAAAGTACCGCAATGAGATCTGTACGTCTCAACTCTCCCAGACAAATTCCTTGTTTAATTCACAGTGATTTTTGACCAACCTCACTGCCCAGATTAATGTGTGTCCCTAACATGAGGAGTATGTGCAAGACCAGCTGAAGGTTAAAGCACTTTGTGCTGACAGGACACCTGGTGTGTCAAACAGCAGCTCTGGCTGCTCCCATCTACAGCCTGCTGGCCAGAACTGCTAAACATAGCTGGGCTTATCACAGTCCCAGTGAGGGGAAGTGTGGCATTCCTGGGGCAGCGAGCCAGCAGCGGGCACTTTCGTGCCTTTCGTCACTCTCCTTCCTTGGGACAGAAGTGGCATTCCTGTGTCTATCAACCAACATCAATTTTGGACAAGCGCCTACCATGCAGAGCCCTCACAGTTGTTTGGCCTGATAGCTGCTGGATTTACTGTGTGCTAATCAGTTTTGTTATGACACTCTGCAGTGAAAGAGGCAAAACAGGGCTGGAATAATGCAGAAATAACTAGAATTATCATGTGTGTAGATGGACAGCTCTAGCACTGTGTGTCACTGTGACCCGTTTCCACTTGGTGAAGCCAAAATGACCTTGAAACAAAAGGTCCTGCAGTATGTCAAAACCAAACCTGTGAGAGCCTGGAGATTTGAAACATGGTAATTGTCTCTGTTTCTTATTTAATTAAAAATTAATTTGAAGATGATTAGGATTGTAACAGAATTGGTGCCCTGTGGGTGATACAGACTCTGCCAAACCAAAAGTGCAACTAATGTATGATTATTTTATGTATTTATTTTTTTCTAGCGTTAGCAGACTTGGACACACGAGGAGTTCTGCATCTCCCTTTCCACTCGTGCAGTGCTGAATTTGCACTTTTTAAAGCCACAGACACTGTAAATGGCAATGGCCATTCTTGTCTGGGGCAGGTACTGAGGCCCTGCAAGGGCCGGTGAACACCCACCCTGAGTGCTTCAGATGCAAATGCCACTCACAAAGGCTGGTGTGTAACTTGTAGGGCAGAGGAGTAAGTGCAGGATTGTGACAGGGGTTTCACAAATAGTTTGAACAAAACCTATGCAAGTCACACTTGACCTTTCAATTTTAATACTGAAACTTAATGACAAGAAAAAATTATCCCATTACATATAAATATATATTTAGGGTGCTTCCTGCTTTTCATGGGTTTATAAATAGCATAAAGGCAAGCTAGCCAAAAAGCAGAAACATGTATATTTGCACCCTTGTTCTCTGAAAGCAGCACATCATCCAGCAAATACTGTTTTCAAGAAATTAACTTCCCACCTGTACTATTGTGGTACTTCTAATACATCTCTGCTGGAATCCAGATACTTAAAATTTTAAATATTGCAATTTTTTTTTTAAATCTGATAAGCAGAAATTTGTATGGCTTTCTTCTAGAAGTAGTTTGTACTTAGGGATAAAAATACGGATAAAGGTCCCTCTATTATAGCTACCACATTCTCCTGAGAGAATTTAGGCCATAGAAGAAAATAGAAAAACAGAGGATTAATCAATATCTAAATTTGACTTGACTCTGTTCTGCTTCTCAGCAGACAGGAACTGCTGTGGGGAGGTGACAGTCCTCTCCTGGGAAAGGGACTTGGCTGCCTCTCCTGCAGGGGCTGGCTCCGCTCTAGCCACAGGAGAGGTCCTGGTGCCAGCTACAGAGGTCACTGCTCATTTGCCCTCTCTCTTGAAATGGAAAAAAGGAAACATTGCCAAAGAAGGAGGAAAAAAAATGCAATGAAGAGGAGGCAGTGTAAGGGCAAAGGCAGAAATGTGGGTTGTTGTGGATATGCTGGAGAGGAAATGGCTAGAAAAGAAATGTGGCAAATTGAGATGTAGACTGAACTTCCTGGGGCAGCATTGATGGTCCTGGTAGGATGTTGACAAACCACCCTTTTAAAGCGAAATATCAGACAGGGCAGAGAGCAGGAAAAGGGAGGGAATACAAGGGCAATGAAAAGGAATACAAGGAAAATGGAAATCTTTTATTCTTTAATGATTATCCCTGAATTGTATCGCAATGTAAACATCATCTGCCAGCGAAGGAATACAACATTGTTTCTGTGTCTCTCAGTACAATATGGTATCCTCAGACTGTTGAAGCGGGGCAGGAGAAGCTAAATTGAAATTAAGTTGCAAAATGTCTGTTGTTTTTTGATGGGAAAAAACCCCAAAAAACCTAAATGTATATTCAGTATTTAATGAATCTCAAGGAATTGGTTGTTGAGGCAGTAAGACTCTGCAAAAGTCATTAGCAAAGCTTCTGTTGCCTGGCTTTGACAAGGAAAGATGGGTTGCTCTGCAGGAGCAAAGTGGATTAGAAAGGAATTGAAGAGATAAAAATGAGTGGAGTGAGATGGACAGGTGAATATTGAGGACCTGCCAAACACCATTATCAAGTTCTGCTCTATAAGATCCCTCTTTGCCACCTTTACTCTGAAAATGAAGAGTAAAATCCCAGCATCTTGTTACTGTCTGCCCATGGCCATCCCCTGAGGTTGGTCCTCTGGATGGGCAAGTTCTATGAACATGAGTGCTGTGAGCAGGATAAGCTTGTTAGTATGGGCTGGGTATTTCTTTTTCTTGGGTTGGGACCCCACGTTAGCGCTGCCTGTTCCTTCTGTTTGGCTCCGGAAGGAATCAAGGTGACCAGCTCAGATGAGAGCTTCTTACATTGTATGTACCTCAAGATCTGCTCATATGTCCCAAATCCTATCTGAAATATGTTTGACTGGACTCAAATATTCTGGCATGCAGCTGAAGCATTAGCAGTATCCATAGATATTGATAAAAATGGCATGGATGGAGGGACAATTAGCATGATTTTTATTCAGTCTTTAGTGACTCTTGATAAAGTGTCTTCCCATGTTACAAAAATTAACAATTTTTAGCTAATATTTGTGAACTAGTTTTCTCTGAAATGAAACCTCTAGAGGGACTTCGGGTCTGAGTAGGTTTATTCTGGGTTTATGAGAGTGAGGAAATACTTGTGGACTGGAGTACTAAGATTTTGTTTCCAGAGCTACATGGAAGAACAGAGCAATTGAGGAAAAAGACAAGATTTGACTATGCCATTGTGAAATTAAAGCAATGAACTTGAGGAGGAACAGATATTGTCAAGCTGATTGTTTTTCCTATCTTTCTATAATCCTGTCAGTTCTGCTAGTGAGGCTGTGCTGTGAAACAAGTCAGGGAAGAGAACTCGTTTTAAGGTAAGATTGTTGGGGAAGTGGAAAGGAGGAGACGTTATGTATTTTTACTGAGTCAGATCAGCTCTCCAAAACAGCTGACAAAATGCCCACCTTAAAGACACCCAGTTTTGACTGGTGGTTTTGGAAGACAGCTGGGAGGAGGAGGAAGTGGGATGGACAGGGCTTGCCCTTCCCAATATCAGCCTTTCCAGCTGATATTGCTGGCTAGGAAATGTCTCATTGAACTTGGCCACACCTCAAATACATTTCTTCCAAGGCAAGAGTGGCTTATAAACTACTTGGGTCTGTCTGGTTCCCAGGTCTCCTTCCTGCTCCCAGACTGTCACTGGCATCGATGCTTGTAAAGCCACACGTTAAACAGATGTGAACTGAGTAAAAAATACTCTTTCTGTAAGGATGAGTATGTGTGAGTTCTAGACAGTGGATAGAAAAACGAGCTTGCCTTTCTCAGGGCTCACACAGACACATCTGTACTAGAGACAGCTAAAAATTGATGATATGAACTTTCCCTACCACCTCTGTCACCCAGCCTGGAAGATCATGTTTGCACTGTGAATGTACCCAGAGGGATACAGAAGGAAGAACTGCAGAACAAGTAGTAGAAGTGGAGGTTTCCTGTCTCATAGAAATCTCCCCAAATTGGTTAATCAATCCTTGCTGTGCAAATATCAGAAAGATGATCTCTGAGAGAGCCCTGAAGATAAGAGATAGATACAAAGTGTCTGAGACATGAGATGAGCAGGAACACAGTTGGTTTTTTCCCTGGTGTAGATGGATCCTAGTGACAATATTCACTACAGAAATGTTCCATAGCAAGGATGACTCAAGAACTTGCTTTCTGTAGTAACTTCTCACTGCAGCAGGCCTCAGAAAATGATCACATGAAAATAACGTTCAGGGTGAAAAATGAATGAGACTAGACTGTGTATTTTGAAATCCCATGTTAGTAGGATGTGTTCCTTAGACCAGTAATCATAATTAAATTGATGAGAGGGAATTTTCATCTTTGCTCCTGAGCACTGTGTATAATCATTGTGTTAATGACTATAACGAACTTGAAATAAAATCAAATCTTTGTAGAAAAGGACTATTCTTTGGAGAGACCCAAAAATCTATGAAGGTTGAAACTTGGATGGTTCTCCAAGCCTACAACTGCAGATTTATCAGCTGTGATGTGATGTTTACTTAGTGTGTTTTATTGTGCTCTGGAAAATTAGACCATTATCAGCACAGCCACTGGACAAATATCAGCCATGTGAATGGGTGGCAATGTGTCTCGTATTGAAAGTTGCCTGCTGCTCATGAAGCCTTGATGATGCCTGCCTACAGGAGGAAGGAAAGGAAGGCACTCTCCCTAGGAAGCAAGTGAATGGCATAGCTTATTAATTTGACTCTAGAAGGGTGCCACTTGCTGTTTAGTGTTCCTAAGACTCAACAATAAGCCGACACACTTTTTGTCCCACTTCCCATTTTTGTCTTGTGAAGGATTCTGTCTTGTGAGGATCTTATCTATTCCTCCTAATTACAAAAAAAAAAAAAAATATTTCTTTTTCTTGCCTTTCCTAAAAGTGTAAGAGACTGAAAATCTGAAAGTGAGTAGGTGTTTTTTTGAGGGTTTTTTTTGTTGTTGGTTTTTTTGGTTTTTTGTTGGTTTTTTTTTTATACCAGGGCTCCAAAACCATAACAAGGCTTTGAGCTTTTTTGTGCACACACAGCTGAAAAACAGAACCTGAAACATATTCTGCCTTCCAGCCTGCTTGGACCTGTTTCTCTTGGACATTCCCAGTTTTCCATACCTTCACAGCCCCAGACAGAATCATTATATTTTTGATCAAGATAACATGAATTTCCATTGCTGTTCATGAAACAGATTTCTACTGACTCAAACTCTTGCAGTACTGAAGTGTTGTGGTGGGAGGTAACAAGGCTGTTTCTGGAACAGGAAAGAAGCTGTCTGTACTTTGAGCAAACCAGAAATGTTATGGATGAAATTAGCACAGTACTGAGCTCTAGCAAGCAGCTTTTAGGGGCAGGATGAGACTATATGAACTTGTAGCAAGTTCATGTAACCTGCGAAATTTTTCCAGGGATGAGAGCAGGAACAATATAGACAAGGTTTTTCTTCTGAAATGTAGCTGTGAACTGTAGAAATAACACATTAATTTTTTAATGCACCCTTATGGCTTTCCTCCACGACTAGAATGAATTTTTTTTGCTGGTGGCTAAATCTGAATTCTGCTTCCTGTTCAGACTTTAATTAGAGCTATTAAATCAGAACTAAGTATGCCAAACTAAATGTTTTCATGCAATGCACTTTAAATATCCAAAACTACAAATTGAGTACAGGTGTCCATAAAAAAAAATTTGTCAGGATTCTCTATCAGTATCTTTCCCTCAGGCATACCCTAATATTCATTCACTTCACAATTGATGAGAAAAGGTTGTATTATATATTCTGTGGATTTTTTATTTCCTTGCTTGCTTTTTGCCTTGTTTTTTTTGTATTAGATTTGATGGTCAACAAATATGAGCTTTTATCTGTGTTCCATGTTTCCACTTTGTATCTTCTTAGGAGAAGTCAATAGTATTTCTCTAGAGACTATGAACTCCTCCATTTTCAGAGTGTGTTTGCCTATTACCACNAGTATGCCAAACTAAATGTTTTCATGCAATGCACTTTAAATATCCAAAACTACAAATTGAGTACAGGTGTCCATAAAAAAAAATTTGTCAGGATTCTCTATCAGTATCTTTCCCTCAGGCATACCCTAATATTCATTCACTTCACAATTGATGAGAAAAGGTTGTATTATATATTCTGTGGATTTTTTATTTCCTTGCTTGCTTTTTGCCTTGTTTTTTTGTATTAGATTTGATGGTCAAAAAACATGAGCTTTTATCTGTGTTCCATGTTTCCACTTTGTATCTTCTTAGGAGAAGTCAATAGTATTTCTCTAGAGACTATGAACTCCTCCATTTTCAGAGTGTGTTTGCCTATTACCACAGTAAGTTAACTAACACCTGGCAAAATATATAGCATTTTGGGGAGCAATACTGACATCTTCAAAAGCTTGATATTCACTCTCAGTTCCTACTAGACCATAATGGACATCATATTGCTTAAGCCATTTTAGAGGGGGTTGTTTTAGAAACAGAACAAAGCAAAGAACAAAACAAATTCTGTGCTTGCCTGTATTCCCAGAGATGTGGCTCTCAGCCATGGCTCTGCAAAAAAAGTGTGACTTAAGGTAAGGAATGAGAGGGTCAGAGAATGTTCAGAAGCAGGATGAATGGGAAGGTGGAATGTGGTCTAGAGCCCTGGAAAAAATCAGAGGATAATTTTGACAGAATCACATAGTCAAGATCAATATTCATAGGAAGGCTTGTGGGGCTTTCTCTTTTATGGTAGTAAGAATGGAGTACAGCCTCCTATGAGAGGCTTAGAGACTTCTTCAGAGATGAAAGCAATAAAGAAAAGAGAATCTCTTCTGAAAGAATAAAATCTTAAAAATCAGAAAATGTCTTAAACTGGAGAGCTGTTCACATACAATGCCTTTGTTCATGGCAGAAACCTCATAATGACCTTCAGAGTTTCAGGGCAAAATTTGCTGTGTGATTGACTTGGGCAACTTTTCTCTGATTTTTGACATTCCTAATACTTTACAATATCAAACTGAATTGAAAGCAGAGTTTTCTTCTAGCTGTGGAGATTCCAGTATCTAGTTCTATGCTAAGTATTCAAAGTTCTTTCCTAAGTATTCAAAGATGATATATAGCTTCATCCTTTCTGAAGCACATATTTTCCTGACTTTAAGAAGCCATAAAGTTTAATCTCCACTGCACTTCCTGTATTTCTCTTTCAAAAAGTCTATGAGTAGATGCAAACTGAGATTGATGTGCTCTCTTCTACGTTGCTTGGAAAGATGCAGCTTTTTTTTGGATGAGGATATTAAGTATTTAAATGGATCTTACTCTAGATAGTAAATATTTCTCTGGCAAAGATGTCAAAATTCTTAGAAATAACATCTCAGCTAATGTTAGAGGTTGTTTTCTGTATGTCCCTCCTACTGCTTACTCATCCCAGCAGACATGGCTGTCTTACAGTCATCCACTTTACACTGATGAAGATCCCTTTCAATGGAAAAATCTCTCTCTAAAAAACAACCCAAACATTCCTGTGAGTTCAGTGAAACTTACTTTGAACTTAGAAGACAAGGTGCTGCAGTTCATAA
>WEZZ01006247.1:2437-16666 GCA_013400585.1 Chloropsis cyanopogon
ATGTTATTATAAGTATATTATAAATAAATATATAAAGTGTATAGATATTACCTCAATATAAATTACATGTATGTCTTTATGGATAAAGAATATTAAAGGATGTTTTCAAGCTTACAGTACCTGGTGCAGGGCAAGGGGAAGATGAGAAACTTCTTTTTCCCAGTTGCTTGGTATCACTGAGTTATTAACAAGTGAGTTGCTGCATCAGCTCTGATGCCTGTAGAGCTTTGGAACTCTGCAGGCTGTCTTGTAGTAGTATACATGGAATTATGGATTCTAACTGCAACCTTTTCTTTGCTTTTTAGAATACACAGTTGAATAAATTTTCTTCTTTGCAGCATTAGCCACTGTGGCTCTAGGAACATTTTGCAAAATGTTTCTCAGATTTTGCAGTAAGGTGCACCCTACTGAGATAACTCTGTCATTGATGCTCTCATCTTTTGGCTGCTAAGCATTGGTTGCACAACAGCAACAGAAAATACATAATTTTTTTTCTTAGGATCTATGTACCAGAATTTAGAAGTATCCTTTCCTTAGTCTTAAATTTCTCTTCTTTCCAAGATCCAATTTTCTAATGCTTTACTCTTGTGATTTCTGTGGATCAATAAAGTTAAATCCTTTTCTTTTCCTTCTGTCCTATTTGCCTCTGAGAGTAGTTTGAGTTTTGTGCCTGCTACTTCAGGTGAACAAGAGTAGGAAAGCAGGTGTAGTGTGTGGTGAAAGGAAGCTTGGTTTGACTTATAATGGGTGGCCAAGCCTAATAACCAGTGGTAAATCACTCTGTAGAAAAGGACTTTTTAGGTACCATGCATTAGCTTTCTTAAATCATTCAAGTACTGTTATGGTTTTGCAATTTAATTTTTAACTGAAGATGTGATTGGTGTGTATGTGTGTATTATTTGGTTTCATAGTGATTACTTGAAGTTGTTAAATTTTCTTGCATGACTGTGTTACAAAGTCACATATGAGAAAGTATATGTGAGTTTTACCTGCTAAGATACAATTCTACTGCAAAATTGGAAAGCTGAGCAAGTGACACTGAAGAAGAAAGGACGTGCAATCATTTATCTTGATAATCCTGTATCTCATGTTAATAAGTAATGCAGTTACTTAATGGCTTCAATGGGAAAGATTGGTGACTAAGATCATGGAGGTTCTTTTATTTGAGAAGCTTAAAAAATTTCTATTCAGTCATAATTGTATTTGTAATATTGCAATAAGTAAGACTTCTGTTGTACTTGATTTGTAAAGTAAATAGTTTCCTTGCTGTATGCATTTTGTCCTATGGTCAAATAAATAGTTACTCTCCAATAGTAAGAGAGAACTTGGGCCTGAGAGGAAATGAAATGCAATTTAATATCAATGTTATTTTGTAACATTTGGTTGTAACTTACCTTTATATCCTGATAAAGCTCAGACATATGCAGGTTCAGCAATAATTTTTTTGAATCAAGATATTTCACAATTTCAGAAATCATTATTAAAGAAATCATGGGAACTTGAGAAAACTTTCTCTATTCCAAAAGCAGGTGTCAGTGTGTGATGACTGCTTTCACAGCTCATGCAGAATAACCTACATGAACTGAAGTGTGACTTGGTTCCCTCACACAGTGATTTGTTTAGGCCTCTTTCTGAAACCTCTGCTGAAGCATGAGAGCTGTTGTTACTGAAGGGTTTGATTATGATTGTGAAGTGTAGTGAGAGATACCAGGTCTTGTGGTCAGGAAGAAGCAATTTCAAGTGATCTCTTGATTGTAGCAGCACTTCTGGAAGGCTTTAAATACCTCTAGTAAGACATTGAAAGGAGTATTTTTAATAAGCCTTTTTTTCTCCATCTAGAAAGCGTCAATAGATCATTCTGGTCCTGTATGGATAACATTATCTCAACCACCTGTTTTTGCAGTAAGCAGGTTTGTTGGTTGAGTTTGGGGTTTTTTTCAAGTAAGAAGCCAGTTTAGACCTAGATCCTCTCAACCGAAAAATCCTCTCTGTTTTAAGCTTCTAGAAGTTGCCCTCAGTTAATTTAGTAGGCTGCTGACAAACTCATATCAATATTAAGTTTTCTCAGTATCTTTTCTTTGGTAGAGGTGATTTAAGAAATAATCAAATCCTCTTATCTTCCCTTTATATTCCCTTTATTTTTCTTCCTTTTTAATAAGTGCAAGTGATGTAAAAGTTAAAGCCCCTAGTGATCCATAGAATTCTAGTATATAGTTTAAAAACACATCCCATACAACTCAAGACTATAGCAGACTCACTTTGAGATTTTGGGCATGTTCTGTCAGTTGTTTTGTGAAAATACTCTGATTTTTCTTCAGGAGAAAAGATATTTCAACTGGTCTAAAATGCACTCCTATTATTCTCAGAGAACAAAGACATATATGTTTAATAGCTTTAAAATGAGAATAGAAAAATTTCTACCCTGTGTATTACTAGTGTGCTAGCTTGTAGGGGTGCTCTCTCAGGAGTTCAAAACAAAAATTAAGTCCAGTAATTACATTACTGAACTTCCCAGTGTTTTCTCATAGCTGGGTAAATCTCTAAGAAAGTATATTTATTGTGTATGTGTGCTTTCTTCAGTTACTCTTTTACCTCAAAAAAAGAAAAAAATATTTGCTTATTGAGTGTTGTGGCCTGGTTCTTCAAATAAGGCAATTTGCATGATATTTTGAGAGCTTCAGAACCTTCTGTTCTGAATTTAGTAAGTGGAATTCAAGGGAAAGGAGTTTAAAATAGTGACTCCATGAGATTAATTTAAAGAAGAAAAATCAATATGCATTGAAAATGTTGTAACTAGTTAATGCTATCTAAAGAGCAGTCATCTAATTACTGTTTAACTGAAACCATGTGGGAAGTGGAATTGTCTGCCTGAGCAGCCTTACTTGGCATTGTCCCCTATGTATTTTTATTGTCATTTTTATGGTTATTATGAAGAATTTCTACTCAAATGTGTCACTGTATTATGTTTAATAAATTAAGGTTGTAGCTCAGTAGTGTGTATCCTGTATTCCAAGATATGCCCTGTCCTTACGTGGGAGAAGGAAAGTTCAGAAAGGTAAAGTGTGTGTCAGCAGTGGTACTTGATATTCTGAAGAAGTGTCAGAAGACCCTTGTTTAGTTGGCCATCTCATTACTTGGGCAATGAAAGTTGGTTAATATGGAACCAGCAAAATAAATTGGATTTTTAGAAAAGCTGAACAGGCTTCTGTATAAATGTCAATTTGTCATATCCTAGAATTATATCCTGAATATTAACCAGTAATCATGGGATGAGAAAAGGAGTCATCCTCCTCAGGGTTCAAGTGTCTTAATTTACATCTTACTTGAAAAGCCTTGGTCTGGCAGCTGTCTTGGTTTAGGGTAAATTTAGGGAGGAAACTTTTGAAGGGGTTTCTAGAAAGCAGATTTAAGCAGTCCCTCCCCCAACTGGTTCAGGAGGTAAATTTTCTTTGAGAGAAGTGGAAAAAACTGTTTATTTAATGAGCAAAGTATTCACAAACATGAAAAAAAGAATAATATTAAACAATAAAACCTCTCTTTGCTCTGAGGAGATGGTAGATTCAGAGATTGGGAGTCTGAAGTTTTTTTGTAGGCATGGCTTTTTTCAGGTTAGGAGCTGGCAAGGCAGTGTCCAAGGGGGGCAGGGTGTGGGCCTCTCCATGCTGGGGTTTGCTGGCATGGGTTCTCCGTGTTGGTGTTCTGGACTGGAGCAGCAGAGTTGAACAGTTCCTCTGAAGAAGCCACAGTCTAGAGAAAAACTTCTTGTCTTGGCTGATGAACTAGAAGCTAGTTCAAAAGTAAGGAAAAGCTCTCAGTTTTCTCTTCCTGGCTAGACGGCTGTGAACTCCAAGAGCACTCTGAGAGCCTTATCTTTCTTTTGCTGTCCATGCTAGGCAGCACAGTCTGTGAGAAAAGGAATTTCAGTGGAGTGAAAATGAAGTCTCTGTAGATAAATGGTGCACATCTCCCCCACCTCTGCTCTCACTGTCTTTCTGGGCCTAGTTTAGAGCTACAGGGCCCATTTCTGAGCAAAAATACAGACGATGGGGGTACCAGGGTTCCACATCATAAAGTCACCTCAGGAGAGCAGCCCAGGGAAAGGTGGCATCGAAACTTTAATATCAAATCAAGAAAATCAGAGAGAAAGAGATAATTATCCTCTTCAACTGAGTTCTGACCACAGACTGATTAGGTCTCAGGACTTCTTTGCTCCGGTAGGACTTTGTGACATAGATAGAGTCATCCTTCTGACAGGCTGTAATAAAAAAAGTATAATTCTTAACAATGTACTCAAAATGTGACTGATAATGAAAATAGAATAGGAGGCTGCAATAGGCCACAATATCTGTTATATCTTTAACTTTTGTAGTGACCATTCAAAGACACTTCATTTATAGTGCTGCTATGTGAATTAAAGGAGCTTGGGCCTTGGGTGTGTTTAACAGATGGGGAGTAGATTATGCCCTGCAAAAGACTGCCCACTGAGCAAGTTCTTCCTTTTCATTTACCTTTGGCTCACCAGAAAATGCAACTGGTTTTTATCACAAGCAATCACGTTATCATATTAATTTTATCATATTTGGATAAGCATTAGATACAAAAAAAAATTATTAGCCTTTTTTTGACTCTGGCTGTTTATAGTACTCAGTCAGTGTTCCAAGAGCTTAACAGCCTGACAAGGAGTTGCCCCAGGACTAGCACTTTCTTTGGAAGCTCTAGTGTCCTCTTCAGCCACTGTTAGACCAAAGTACTTGATACTACTATTTGCATTTATATCATGATATTCTTCTTATCCTGTCATATTATCCCTCAAGAACTATCATGAGTGTTTTTCTTTCCTATTAAAGTGTGGGAAATAAATATTTTTCCAGTACATTGCTATTCTGAAAATAAAGACTTGGTTCTATCCTAAACATATGGGGACTCTGCACCCAAGGTTGTACTCAAGGGACACTGCACTCCAGCCTGTAATTATTTTTCCTTTGCTGCTGATACCAGAATCCTTTTAGATTTTTTGTTTGTTTGTTTTACTGTCTGTCCAATAGCAAGTGGGATTCAAACACTATCTCTTATGGGCTTGTCCTTGTTCTTTTCAAAGAACTGAAAACAGTGTCTGTCAGTATTTGTGACCTTATTAAGAAGACAAGGAATTGATGTTTATTCATATCTAGGCAGATCAGATGCAACTTCCAGTCATAAACTAAGGGAAATAACTGTGAAAATTTGGTCAGTGCTTCAGGTGAAAATAACCTGGTACTGACCTAGGCAGAAACCAGATTTATTCTATTTCCTGTAGTCAGCAGTGGCCTTTAGATGACAAATCAAGTCACTTTGGGATGTTCTCTGTATATCATGTTCTTCAGTCCTAACCTATGTGCATGTATGTGGTGGTGTTAGGTGGTGTGTGCTAGGTTTCATCTCTGGCTGGTAGCATGGCATTACACAAGATGGTCTGTACAAGCATCGCAAGCATCTCAGCAATCATGTGAACGAAGTAGTCACTGTCCCATGCTGGGTTATGTGTCAACTCACTCTGTAGCTGGGCACTTCAGGCTTCAGAGAGCACGTTCTTCTTATCTCCATTGGTGGTGTCTGTTATGGATGCTGCAGAAGTCGTTAAAACCCATTCAAATATCTCTGCATCATGTTGTCCCTGAGGAATTTCTGAATTTTAAATGAATGTTTCAATACTGGGGACTTTCATGTCTTAAATACTGTATTCTGCTCTAAAGAATTCTGGTTGCCTGTTACACTCTAAATAAGGAGATAAGGAGATTCTTTAAAGAATTTCACAGCTGTATTTTCACCGTAAGGCAGTGAATTTTTGTAAATGGCTGCATCTAATTATTTTTTGTCCCATTCCTGTTCGTAAGAGGGCTGGCATTCAGTCATATTGTCATATTGTGGCTGGAAGTCAAATCTCCGTGTCAGATTTAGTTCATTATATGTATTTTCTAAGTCTGTATAGTACTAACTTTTAAAACAAACATAATGTTACTTCATTGATCAAGAAACTACACTTCTTACCTATATTGGAATAGTTTCTTTTGCTTTAATATCAAGCCAGTAATCCAGATTTCCTTAGATCAAGAAAGCCAATGGATAATGGACTTAGCAATGAAGCTAAATTCTTCATTCATCAAATCAGTCTTGGAATTACATTTGATCCCTTCCCTGGGGAGGCTGTTCTGGTGATCAACCACCCTCTCAGTGAAGAGCCTTTTCCTAATGTCCCACCTGAACTTCTCCTGGTGCAGATTCATGCCATTCCCGCATGTCACTATCCTATCATGTCCTGTCACCAGGAAGAGGAGAGAGGAGATCAGCACCTCTCCCTCCACAGCCTCCCTTGAGGAAGGTGTAGGCTTTGTGGTGGTCACCCCTCAGCCTTCTCCCAGCTGGACAAACCAAGTGACCTCAGCTGCTCCTTGTGCATCTTGCCCTTGAGACCTTTCTTCACCTTGGTCCCCTCCTCTGGACACACTCTAACAGTTTGATGTGCTTCTTCCATTGAGGCACCCAAACCAGCACAGGGTGCTCGAGCTGAGGCTGCACCAGTGCAGAGCAGAGCGGGACAGTCACTTCCCTCACCTGGCTGACTGCACTCTGCTGCGTGTACCCCAGGGTACAGCTGGCCCTTTTGGCTGCCAGGGCACACTGTTGGCTCAGCTACAGCTTGCCATCAACCCAAACACCAGATCTCTTTCCCCAGGGCGGCTCTTGCTTCTTGTCCCCCCATTTATACATCTAACCAGGATTACCCCATCCTGAGTAGAGAATCCTGCAAAACAGTCTCAAGAAAGTTTTGATATGTTAGCTTGTTCAAGTGTAGTCCTAAGTTTCTTTTTCATTCAAAACTTCCTTTCTGGCACAATGTTGATTCAAGACAGATTGTAAGAGAAGTGGCAATTCTGTAAGTGCCATAAAGCAACTTCTTAATTAGTTAATTGTACTTTTCTGAATGCAGATATCATCCAAAGGTTATTAGAGAGACATTAATTGGCGATTGACAGAACTGTATTTCTGTCTAAGGTTTTGCCTATCTCAGCTTTTAAGAAAAAGAATACATTTGTTACACTAGTTAATTTTTCTTAGTATCAGTCAGTAATTTGCAGTCTTGCACTGTTTTAATAACAAATGACATTAAACTAGCAGGTAGGTAGTACTTCAGGAAAATGGCTGGATTGAATATTTTGTTTGTAGCTTCTGTTAACATTAGGTGGATTTTTGTCTTCCTAATGTAAATGTATAAAGTTTATTTCTGCATTTCATTTACTGAAATGACTAATAAAAAGTACAAACAATTTTTATTTTACAGGTCAACAACAAGGACAGGATGGAGTAAAAGTACAGCAAGCCACAATAGCTCCTGTAACCGTAGCAGTAGGTGGCATTGCTAATGCAGCAATTGGTGCTGTTAGTCCCGATCAGATAACACAAGTGCAGCTTCAACAAGCTCAACAAGCTTCTGACCAGGAAGTGCAGCCTGGCAAGAGACTGAGAAGAGTTGCCTGCTCATGTCCTAATTGCAGAGAGGGAGAAGGAAGGTAAATGTAACTTTTATCAGTATATATTTAAGCATCTTCTCACAGCTTGCTTCATTTGGGAATGAGATCGTCCTGTATTGCCTAGATTTTGAATGCTTTCCATTAGAAAGTACATTTGTGTGGGCTTTTTTAGACAGGATTAAAATTGCCTCTATTAGCATGAAATGTTTCTCCTAATAGCTGGTAATGTTTTTGAGTATAACTACTTAGCTGTTTAAATATGATCTTTTTAGAGGCAGCAATGAGCCAGGAAAAAAGAAACAGCATATCTGCCATATTGAAGGATGTGGAAAAGTTTATGGCAAGACATCTCATCTTCGGGCACATCTGCGCTGGCATACCGGTGAAAGACCATTTGTCTGCAACTGGATTTTTTGTGGCAAGCGATTCACAAGGAGTGATGAGTTACAAAGACATAGAAGAACCCACACAGGTTGGTCATCCCTCTCTGTAGCCATCGTACAGCGAGTCTGAATCGTAGTGGCCATAGTTAAACAATGGCATCAAGGTTCTCACTTACTAAGTTAGCTGAAAATTACCCTTAAATGTGGATAAAATAACTTCAAAACAAGGAAGTGGTCGATTCCATTTTTCATTAATTTAGGCTGACTGTGAAATCATATAAATAAAAAGGAATCTATTCCAACTCTTCTTTTGTGTGTAGGCTAGAAAAAGATGACCATTTCATCATAGATAGCTGATGTAAATTAGCTAGTGCCTGATCTAAATGTAACAAATTCAGATCAGGCACGTAGGATTGGCCATGAACCAGGGTTATTATTTCCTCACTTGGATTAGCTCAGTCCTTAAGAAATTTGTTAACCTAGTCCATACACTAGACTTGGTCTTTTTGGGAAATTTTGTAGAGTTTCAAGTGGGAACTGATAAAGCAAATTCTCTTAACAGTTCAGAATGGAAAATTCAGTCTTTTAAAAGCTGAAGAATTTTATCAGCCTTCATATTTTTAGCCCCAGGAGAGTGTTTCCCCCTCCCTGTCCCTTCTCTCCCAACTTATAGCACCTGATGTCTAAGCACTAATTACATTTGAACAGTGACAGGACCTTTTGGTAAATTGAATTTGTCTCTCTTGATGTAGATTTCATACATCTTCATGGAGCATTGGAATTCATGTTTCCAAATTTGCTTCCTAATCACTGTAATCTAAATTTAAAAAATAGTCTTAAAAAATGCTACCAAGTTGTTCTTTGAGTGCTTTTACCTCCCTCACTCTGGTAGGTTTATGGAAGTTTATGAAAATACTCTGGTGTCCTGAAATTCTAACTTCTTGTCTGGTAATCACAGCATAGCAAATACTTGTTAAGAGCAATTTAGTAGTGAAGAGTAGGTGGCCAAAAGTCTGTGACTGAACAGAACACACCTGAAATGAGTCAGATGGAAAAGAAAACATGTCCTTTTAAATACATTTTGAATGTTGAATAGAATAGGATGAGATTCAGATGATCAAGCAGTGTTCAGTGCTCTCTTTCAGTAACATTTTGGTTTTCTTCTTCTTTTTAAAAAGGTGAAAAGAGATTTGAGTGCCCAGAATGTTCTAAAAGGTTTATGCGAAGTGACCATCTCTCGAAACATGTCAAAACTCATCAGAACAAGAAGGGTGGTGGAACAGCCCTTGCTATTGTTACCTCAGGAGAACTGGACTCTTCAGTTACTGAGGTTCTTGGTTCTCCAAGAATTGTCACTGTTGCTGCCATTTCTCAAGATTCAAACCCAGCAACCCCTAACGTTTCAACAAACATGGAAGAATTCTGAAAGGATCATTTATATGGACACCTAGTGCTGCACTTAAGTTTACATACCTTTCAGGATATGGAAGTGGGCTGGTAAAGTGGATTACAGAGCAGGAAATCTTTTTTTCAGTCATGACTTCTGTAAGTGTTCCAGGTTGGAGGGTCAGCATGGGAAGTGTACACCGGTGCAACAAGACAAAAATTTCAAAAATACAAACAGCGCAAATTGATGACTGGATAAGCAGATAGAGGAATAATATTTCCATACTGTACTTTTTTAGTTATATGTCTGTATATTCTGTAACGATTTTAAATGAACTTTACCCCCCTATTTTAGCACTGTATGTTAATGTGTTTATAAAAGCAGATAGTATCAATGTAAAACTGGGTGGATCTTGACTAGGATTAATACCATTTGATGAAGGCACTTTGTTTTTAACATAAATTTGTAATATTTTCATGAGATCATCCTTTTCCCATAAGGCACAGCAAAACAGACCACAGGATGAATAACAGTGGACATATTTTGGGGTTTTGCTCAGTCCATACAACACATCAGTTAATTTTGGCCATCTTTTCTCAAGTTTTGGAATTACTCAAATAGCAGCTGGGTGATGCATGCTGCAAACTGGTTCTGAGGTGGGCCTCAGATTAATTTTGACTACTACATTATAGTAGTGTGTATAAATGACAATCAGTGAGTTCTAATTCCTCTCTTCGTGAGGAGAGCTAGGTTACGTAGAATTAGTGTAAACAGTAGGAAAGATAAAACCATAGAAAGATATTAACATAACATTTACAAAAGTAATGGTATCTTTATGTAGAATGAAAAAAAAAAATTGTGTCAATTTTTGGTAATTCATTTCATTTTATATTTCCCTGCCCATGGCAAGGAGGTTGGAACTAGATGATCTTTAAGGTCCGTTCCAGCCCAAACCATTCTGTGGTTCTATGATTCTGTACATTAAAACATCTGTGGCCCATTTCTAACTCATAGGTAACTTGAATCTTAAAAACTCGACCTTAGGTGTTTGGTTGTTTTAATTTTGTTAGAATTCATGGAAATCAATAAGACAACAGAATGTTGTCCAGTATCTCCTCTCTGTAAATACTAGTTTATTATGTTGTGGTTAATGTGCTGAGTTCTTTGTGCTTTGACTTAATAGCCAAAGAAAAAATGAATTATCACATTTTAATAAGAAAAGAAATAAGTAAACATTTTCTCTTTCCCCTTAAATATTACTATTTCTTTTCTCTTCAAGGATAATATGTAGGCTGGTAGTAAGTACCTGTTATCTGTCAAGTCTTGTATTGACCCTCCAACCACAAAACAAACTGGGAAAAGAGAAATATTGTCATCTTTTTGGGACATGACTTCTGGTTTCAAAGGTTTGGTTACATTTTCAAATGTGACAGTGAATATAGAGGAAATGTAAAAAAAAAAGAAAAAAAAGAAAAAACGCGAACAAAAATTGCATTTTCTATGTGAAAATTAGTAGTAGGTACAAGGAGGAAAGATGGCCAAATATTTCATACTCAGGATTTTTAATTACTTCCCTTAGGCATATATATAACCTTTTACATCTACAGTCACTTGTTAATAAATTCTCATGACCAGTTTTTAAGGAGATTTATACACCAAAATATTTTAATGTAACTGAAGGAAGTACAGTGCAAGAAGAATAAGATGTTTTTCTTTGCCCTACAAATTATGAAAGGAAGAATGTGTGTGGTAGCTGTTGGTTTGCGAGACATAACAGGTACCCTGTGCATTCCCTAAAGACCATATACTTCTCATCTGGACAATTTATCAATCTTGTGGTGTTTTCTGTATTTTTGAAGCAAAAGAAATACCATTGTTTACACTGTGTACACTTTAGGCCAGCCCTTTGTAGCAAAATACTAAGCTGAGGGTATTTTATACTTTCAGTTTACATAAAAAGCTTTGAGATTAAAGAAAAACAATTTTACACTGTGGTTATAAATTTCAAGTTTCTTAAAGCTTTTTTAGACTTGTAACAGAGTCTTTAAATTTTAGTTGGGTTTTGTACATTATTTTGTATATTTTATTTAAAGTACTCTTAACTGATGTATCTGGATTTAAAACGTCAGAAGCAATTAGGTGTTGCATTTAATACAGATGAACATTAGGTAGTATTAACTGTTAATTTTATTATAAAGGAAATGAAATGTCAAAGATATATTTTATCATTATGCTTCACAATCAGTGCTCTACATTACTTTATGCAACGAAGAACTTTCCTAATTTTAATATCATATTTCCTAAAAGTTAACAGTTTTGTAAACTGATGTTACAAGCATTCTGCACAACCATTTCATATGTAATTTTTTCATGCATACTTATGTATGCAGATAGGAAACTGAAGTAATTTTTAATCTGCAATGAATCCCTATTATAGATGTATCCAAATCTAAATCTGGTTGGCTTCATAGCATCTCAAGTACATTAACTTGTGTTAGCAGGTGCACATTTTACCGCTGGAATTAGAAACATTCTGCCAGTCTGTTCTGCATACCATTCTGAATCCACTTTTCTGTCTTAAAAGGATCGTAAATTTCAATGTCCTTTATTTGACTCAGTGGGATATAGCTGTTGTAAGTAATAGGGCACAGATGTGCAGTAGTATCTTGTTTAATGGCATTTCACTGTTCATTCCCTTTGCCACCATTAAAAATTTTGCTTTATTGTAATTATCAGTGCAAAGTGTATTTACCATGGTAGAACTCCAGTGTTAGAATAGTTTTTTTCTTACAATATACTTTCTTTGGTTAGGTTTGTGTATGTGTTGCCGATTACATTAGCAATTGGTGTTAAGTCATTATTTATCACATTCTTTCACGAGAGCAGTAATAAAAGTGTGTAATCTAGGAGAAAAAGTTAATTTGTCAAAGTTAAGTAAGCATGATGTTTAGGTCCTATTTTTCAATTTTATAACTGTTTTATTGCAACAATATTTGTATTTAAGTCTTCATTTTAATGCCTTGTGGTGTTTTTTTATGCATGTCACTGAATTGTCATCCCGCAAGAATTGATGTGCAGCATAGGGTATTAAATCTACATAATGATTTTGAAACAGAAAAATAGTTGATGGTAAAAATGTAAATGTTTTGCAAAAATTCCTTATAAAAAAAAAAAGTTTTGTAGTAATATTTCACTTGTAAATTTTTCTAAAAAAAAATGGAAAAGGAAAAAAATCAGAGTAACGTTTCCCCACATCTAGAATTTAGAAATTAATTCTGCCAGCAAAGCCTGTAAGGCATTAATCTGACACTTTTACAATGCTGATTTGTATAATTTTTTGGTGGGTTTGGAACTAAAATCATGTACAAGTTGTTGCCTGCAATAACGTTTTGCAAGTAACCTATTAAAATTCCCTTGAGTTTAAAAGGTTTCTTCATTTAATTGCTTACAATATAAAGCAGCAGTAAATAATGTTTGTATGATAATCTGTTCATCAAGAACACTAGAAAACAAATGCTTCTCAATGGGGAAAGGTTGGCAGCAGCTTCTGGATTTGTGTAATTAAGACCTGTACTTGCTGGTCAGCGTTTCCCAACTGGCAGACTCCCAGCAGGGAATTAAACCAGCAGATTCTAGCTCAGCATGAATTCTGTGGGGTTTGTTCAGCTCTTGCAAATGGAAGCTACGGTTGTTCCTGAACACACCAAAGGAATAACCAAAGGGAAAAATTTTCTGAGGTAAGGAATATGTACATACACACACACACACACACAGAGAGATAAAATACAAATTTAGAAAATGGAAGATAATTTAGTTGGACAGAGATAAATAATAGAAGTTTCACTGTATTGCACATGGGGAATGAATATAACAAATAGATGAAAACCTGAAAGTACTGACTTCAACTCATAGAAAATATATTGAGCTTTTCATAGTGAAATGTCAACAGGCTGCTGCATTGTGTTATACCAAAATAACTTTCATGGTATGCCAAATTGCTGATGATAATGTTATACTATTTTTTTTTTAAATGCTAAAAGTGTTTATGGTAGACTTCACCGTACGTTTGCAGCAAATAAGGAATGCTGTTTCACAAAGGAAGAAATACATAGAGAATCATAGGATCATTTAGGTTGGAAACGACCTTTAACATTGTTGAGCTCAACTGAAAGGCCAACACTGCAAATCCCACCACTAAAACATGTCCCTAACCACCACATATACACATAAGAAGGCCACTTCCTTCCATTTTCCAAAAAATGAATTTATAATTTGAGACTTCTAACTTTGTACTGCAAAATAGAATCATCTTTCCTAACTGTGATAAAAAATACATTATCTTTATTATATGTTTGATTAAATACCTGTTAAAGTCTCAGTAACTTCTATTGGAATGTCAAACTTCTGAAGTCAGTCTATGTCATAAATCAAATGGACATCTGACCAACTAGTATATCTTTATTGACCTATGTTATAGTATTGTGGCACTGGTGTGTTTGAAGTAAATTCTACATTACTGGTAAGAGACTAGTCCTCTGCTTACACCATTTCAAATACACAATAACAGAAAATAATGAATTCTTACATAAATATGTAAGGATGAATGTGCATGTTACGTTTTACCCTTTTAGTCCTTCAAATGTGATTGTCCTGCTCTGGGAAGCATGAAGTGTGACACCAAATTGAGTATTTCTGTCCTCAACTGTAAATTCACTACCATTGCTAAAGTTATCTAATAAGTTACATTTTAAATTTATTCCATTAGCTTTATTTTCTGTCCTACTAAGTAGCAAATATCAGGATTAATTCATATTGGACTTCCTAATGCCTCCCATGTCCCTGCTTCCCATTCCTTTTCCTTTCCCCAAAGCTACTTGCATAATTTGCTGGTATCCTGAGATTTGCCAATGAAAATAGAAGTGCTGTGGGAGCCTAGAGCTGTCACATGCTA
>WEZZ01006250.1:1277-24708 GCA_013400585.1 Chloropsis cyanopogon
GCATGCAGGTTCAGAGAGCTTGATTAATGCATCTGAAAAATGAACCAAAGCACTCTTTCAATTATCAAAGTTTATCTTTAAAATTTCTCTAAGAACAGAGAAGTTATCCCTGGACTGCTAAAAAAAATCAAAATGTAAATGGGTAAAAAAATCTTGAGGAGTTCTGGATAAATCCAGGTTTTTCAAGTGCCTTGAAGTATTCTTAAACCAACGAGAAAACATCTTCAGAAAAATGCCGATGAAGAGACAGAAAAAAAGGTAGACTTCTCTGGATCATGACAAATTAGTCTAAATGTATTCTTTTACATGAAGGGAAGAGAAAGTAAATTTTATGTAGACAGAAATTTAAGTGTTTGAATTATTTGGTACTACACTATATAGCATCACTGAAAGTGGTGCTGAACTTCTCACTGGAAATATTGAAAACAAATTATATTGTCTTTTCTGGGGATATCTCAATCAAGTGAATCCTGTCTCGTTGCAGGGTGGACAGGGTGATTTTTGAGGGCTTGATGAGCTCTGCAGTTCTTGGTTTGTACCATAGTCAGCTACTCTTCTCACTGCATTGTGTGAAAAAAGAGTAATATTGGAATTTTGGCAGTAAGTATTATTGTTTTTGCACAGTGAGTAAGGCTACTTGCTCCCTATATTTCTGGAATCTATAGGTTACTGGCTGCAAAGAAGGTGCCTATTATATATATAAATATGCTTGCAAATAAACTTGTATCCTGCTCACCAGCTTGCCCAAGTGGAATTGAACTCAGTGTACACTAAATACTGAATTCAGGATATTGGGCAGTTTGGCAGCCAGTGTTCAATGTTGCATTTCCAGGATCATTTTTTTCCAGTATCTAACAGCTAATACAAACTTGATTTATCCACTGCATTGCACATAAATGAAGCTGACTTTGATAAAATGTGTTGCAGTCATATATTTCAGTACACAGCAAATGTCTCAAAAAAACCCCAAACCCCTGATAAGCACAATATTCACAAATTGCTCACAATGATTGTTTCTACACCTTTTTTTATGGAAGTGAGGTTTTTTCTTAGACACTTTGTCTAAGTTTGCAAACATAGGGAATTACCTTAGTTCTGAAATCAGACCTATAAAAAAGCGTTCACCATAAAAATACAGATTTAGATGACACAGTTAAGTAATCAAACCTGCAGATGAGTAGAAGCCAGTGGAATAAAGCACCAGGCATATTAAACCCCCAAACTTTTAAATGTAAGTCTACTGAACGGAAATTATTCCATTTCCATTATTTCGGTCCAATCACAGCAGCAATTTATGTATAGCACCTGAGCCAGAGCTCATTAATTTTTGCTCTGGTAAAGATATCAGAACCTGATATCCTATCATACTAAAGTTTGAAGATGTATGATTTATCTTAGATGCTTTGAGCTTTGAATGGCTGATGAAGGAGGCAATGATGTCTGGACATGAATTAATTGAAATACTGATTAAGGAAACAGCTAGATTAACAATGTGTTTAATATCTGTACTTTAAGGAGAGAAAAAGCTTTTCTTATCTTCTCAAGCATACTGAAGTAAGTATTAAGTTTAATGCATTCCAAATATGGATTAAACAATTATCTTACTCATCTCTGTAGTATCTAAAGTTTCAGATGTTGTGCACCTTTCTTCAATATTTCCTTTTATAATGCTTTTCTGATCAAGAGAAAAAAAATTTAATTGGTATCCTTTTTATTTAAAGACTGCTTTCCATGTTGTATGCAAAACTAATTTACAAGAATATGATCATTGTCTGCTTTGTTTTAATAAAAATTATGATTTGGAACACTGGTGAATCAAATTAATACACTTTCCTCATATCCCTCAGTTAATCTACAGTGAGTAACAAACTTTATAGCTGATAAGGACATGTATTTTGAATAATACTTTTGTTTATGTGCGATTATGAAGGCAAATTAAGGGCACATATTGTGAAGCAGTCACAGTAATGAAGGCCCTATCAAGATTTTGGCATTAGAACAGAATAGTCTTCTGATGAAAATGAACTGGCCTTTGTTCTGTAGCTCAAGAGCACACAGAGAAATAAAAATTCTCCTCCACCCCACAAATTATTACTTTATGTTTGTTTTCTTCTCTTTTTTCAAGCAACTAACACGAGCTGGGAAACAATTTATAGTACAATTCTCTCTTTTTAATTATTCAAGCAGTCTGAAGCTTCCAGTTTTCCAGCCAAATTCTTAGTCTCTGCATGAGGTAAATTTTATTTGCAAACATACAGAAACTAAAGTAAATCTTTGGTCCTTCTTAATTATCTTATGAGGGGAATCTTTTAGAAAGGCAATAGCCTGAATAGTAGAAGGCAAAAAATTGTAATGTGTAATTTGTCATAGAAAACGTAATTTAAGAGAACTTTGCACAAAGTCTTTCCACATATAATTGGTTTGAATTGGCTGAGTCGTTATTATGTGTGTCCTAGTATTCTTTTTTCCTTTTTTTTTTCCTGTTTGTTACACTCTTTTGACTTTTTTTTGCTTTTATTGAAACAAATGAGTTTGCCATTCAGCAGAGGTGGACAGATACTTAAGTAGATGAGTGGTTTGTATATAAAATAACAGTTAATTATTGAGCATTAATTTCCTATGTAATATTAGATTTTACAGGGTTTTTCCTCAGATTTTTCATGAGAACCTGTTCAAATTCTGCTTATTTCCTTCAATTGCCCACAAAATTTGTCATATTTTCTACTTATTATAATGTGTTAAATGCAGAAGATTCATGTAAATTAAGAAAATAATTAATAGGGATTTTAGTAAAAGAAAGGGTTCAAGAGCAGCTTGAGCTATCACAAAATATATTGTTTGTGTTTGCTAGGTGAAGAGGAAAAGAGTTTAGTTGGTGCATTGCCAAGTTGTTCCCTGTCCAGTATCCAAACAGGTGGAAATGAGCAAAATCAAAAATATAGTTCTGATATTTCTCATAGATCATGAATGGCTCAAAATATTTTCCTTAAAGCGTAAAAAATCTCAAGAAAGGAATGGAAGCAGGACTCCTGACGTCTGGACTGAAAAAAGAACATTCTACTTGGTATCAGTCTCAGCCATGCTTATAAATGTACGGTGTAGTTTATTTGAATTGTAATATACTGTCTTTCTTCATGTGTTGCCAGGTACACGTGGTTTCTACAGTCTGAACCAATGTGTTTTAAGTAGGGTTGCAGCTCTGAAACTTCTGTGATGACCAGGAAAAAAGTTTTTAGATATTTTACCTTTCCACATTGTACCTTACTTTCTTGACTAAATCCTGAGCAAAAGTTTTGCAAAGATTTTTCAAGTTAATTATGTTTCTGCACTACCATATTAGTCATTTAATAACTACTTCCTATAGCTTTGGAATGTTACATTAAATGCTTTTTCATTTTAATGGATTTAATGGATTTTTTTGAGATATATTCTAGCTTTTAGAAATCATGGCTATTTTAAATAAAATTCTTCTTTTATTCAGATTTTGGAACTGCAGGTAAGGCACCTGTCACAGGAAGTTACAGCATTGTAATAGCCAGGGTCAACTGTGCATTTTGCACACACATATGGCTGACTGACTAGGAACATACTGATATAAAGAGCTTAAGACAAACTATTTAACTGGCAAAACATATATGGAAATAACCTCTGACAATAAGATAGGAGAAAGCTGTGCCAAAAAGTTGGAGCTACCAAGCTCTTAACCCAAACCAAAGCATTTATATATCTGTCGTCCCTTGAGACATACGTTCATCATTATTAAAGAAATTCCGTCTGAAATGTGTCCTATGAAAATCTTTCCTTTTTTCATTTTGCAGCAAACTTTTGTTCCTAAGACAAGTTATGTTCCTGAAAGTTTAGTTCAGCTAGAGTTGAAATGATCTGGATTCAGCTCCAATTCCCAAAGATATCAAAGATTTCAGAATTAAGTGGAAAGTTCTTGCAGTGACTGCAAAAGGCCAGTAGAAAAAATTTGTAATGCTTGAATATCTTAGGACCCTGGAAGTGACACAATATTCCTTTATTGTTGTGTTGATTTTGTATAGCCTGGTTTTTGCTGGGGGGGACACAGAGGTAGCTCCTGCGGGAACCTACTGGAAGTTACTCCCACCATGTCCAGCAGAGCCAGTTCCTGGTGGCTCTGAAGATGGACACACTGCTGGCCAAAGCTGGACCAATTAGAGAGGCTGGTAAGAAGAAAATCAAAACAAAGTGGGACACATTTTTTTTCCTAGTCAGAGAAGAAGAGGAGATGAGAGCATGTGAGGGAAAACAACTTGGAGATACCAAGGTCAGTGCAGAAGGAGGGGCAGGAGGTGTTCCAGGCACCAGAGCTGAAATTCCTCTGCAGCCCATGGTCATGACCATGGTGAAGCAGCTGTACCCCTGCAGCCCATGGGAATCCATGGTGGATGCAGAAATCCACCCACAGCCCATGGGGGAGGTGCCCATGCCAGAGCAGGTGGATGCCTGGACAGGGCTGTGATCCAGTGGGAGACCCAGCGGAGAGAGGCAGAGCCCTTGCTTCCAGGCTGGAGCAGCCTGTCCTTGGAGGACTGTACCCCGTGGAAGAGAGACCCCTGTTGCAGCAGTTTTGAAAGGACTGTCTGCCTGTGGGAGGGACTCCCATTGCTGCAGGTGAGGTCTGGCTGCTGCTCATGAGAGTGGACCAAGACTGGAGGAGTTCGTGGAAAACTGTCTCCTGTGGGAGGGACTCCACAGCCTCACAGGGGAAGCACTCCCAGAGCAGTGGAAGATCATCTTGGGTGACAAACTGACAAAAGCCCCATACCCTGTCTTCTTGTGCTGTTGGTGGGAAGAAGGGAGGGATTGAGGGGAAAAAATATGTTTTTAAGGGCTTATTTTACGTCTCATTATCCTCCTCTGACTTTTTTAGTAATAAATTCATTTTATACCTCTAAAGTTGAGCCTGTTTTGCCATTGGAGTGCTTTCTCTCAGTCCTTATTTCAATTCATGAATCCTTTGTTTAATTTTTTTTTCTCTCTTCTACCCAATTGTAGCAGGGGAGGGTGAGTGAGTGGCTATCATGAGTGGCCTGGCATTTGGCCAGTGTCAAACCATGATACTTGTTTTGGTTTTTTGTTTTTGGTTTGGTTTTTTTTTCTTTTGGCCTAATCTATTTCTCATATGATTTATTACTTGAGTTTATTAACACAGGAGTTATGCTAACACAGCTTTATTGTTGCCAGTGTCAGCGGAGTTTTTCTACGAGGCACAGCATTGCTGATAACTATAGCTCTGTACTGCACCAAACCTCCCACAGTCCTGTTCTTATCTTCAGTGCATCTCAGGTAACCTAAGCACACGTGAACACTTTGATCAGTGATGCCCATTTCCTATGGGCCACACCGAACATATTTCACACTGTACCTACCATGGCGAATATGGATGTCTTAAAAGAGTTCACAAAGTGCCAACTCATGCATAAGAAGCTTCTATACCTACAGCTAGTGAACAAGAGTACACTGTCTAGGGAACACTGGGTAATAGGGTTTTTAGGTCTTTCTGTTTTGGGGGGATTTTTGGTTGTTGTTTGTTTGTTTTGGTTGGTTGGTTTTGGCTTTGTGGGCTTGGGGGTTTTGTTTCATAGAATAATAGAATAGGCTGAGCTTGAAGGGACCCATCAGGATCACTGAATTGAACTCCTGGCCCTGCTCATGTGTTGTGATTACTTCCCCGGGGAGCCTGTTCCTGTGCCCAACCACTTTCTGGGTGAAAAGCCTTTTTCTAATACTGAACCTAAACCTCTCCTGACTCAGCTTCATTCCATTTCCTCAAGTTCTATCACTGGTCCTGGGAGTGAAGGGATCAGTTCAAAAATGCTATGGACGTCACAGTAAATGAAGGCATAAAGCCTTCATGGTCCACCCTTCTCTGTATGGAATTCTCAGGAATTATTTTATTTTCTCTTTGTGAATGTAGAGACTTAGCCTGTGGCAGGGATTAGAGTTTCTGAGGAATTAAAACTGATCAAACGTATAATGGAGGTCTCATATCAGTTAAATGAAAATAATATGCTAGAAGAACTCAGTGATGTGTTTGATTAAATTGGTTGCATTAAGGACACACTTTACATTTGTTTAAACCCTGAGGTAACTCCATTTATTACTCTAGCTGGGGAAACTGTTGTTATTGAGAGAATGTGTTCAGCAGAAACTGTAAAGCAAGCTGAATTTATAAGTTATTAAGTTAGTTAGTGAACCACCTGGCTGGCTGCAGTCGGAGGTGGCTGGGTAGAAAAGAGGAAGAGATCATCTGAGAGTATGCCAAGAAATAAATGAGATTTGGTAATGACTCAATGAGAACACATTCATATACTCACTGTGGAAGAAAGAAGTAAAACACTGGCAATAAAATCTCAGTCTTGTAAATGCATACATTTTGGCCTATGTGTATTCCCAGAAAAAAACTTTCACAAAATACGTCCTTTAATAAATTCTCCTCCCTGTGGTTACCTTGATTCCAGCAGGATTGTTTCATAAGCACCTGCAAAAAGATGGAAAGAAACAGAAGCTAGACACAAAGCCAAGCTTGAACAGGTGAAAAAGAAAGGCACATCAGTCCAAGAATACAATCCCAAAGACCCTTGCCCAGCTCATATCAGTTTTTTAAGAACTTTAGTTTGCAGTGACAAATTTTTAGAGGTTTTCAATGGTACATTGTTTCATCTATCAGTACCAATCATATACCCTATTTTGGGAGCAGGGACAGGAACCATGGCACAATCTTGTAACCACATGCCTGCAGAATGATTTCTTTGGTTTTTTCTTCACTGTAGCCACATTCCCCAGATCACTGTCCCACTGATGTGTAGATCACACATCAGAAAACTCTTCATAGTTTGGTGTGTTCATACCAGGATCACAAAGAAGGATCAGGGTGCTGCTGCCTCTTTTTTCTACACTTAAAAAGAAAATCATGTCTTTTACATACATTTGCAGTTAGCTTTTCAAGTCAGTGTGATTACAGTAACCCTGAGAATGATAACCTTAGGACTTCACTGACAAAAAGCAAACCCAAACAAAAGGCAGACAGGAGGGTGCCATGTCCTGGAGTGCATCAGGCACAGCATTGCCAGCCGGGCAAGAGAGGGGATTGTCCTGCTCTGCTCTGCACAAGGATGGTGTCACCTTGAGCGCTGGGGCAAGTTTGGTTAATGGTGAATGCTCTGGAGGGGGAGCCTTAGCCTTGTGAGGAGTGGCTGAGGTCACTTGGTTTGTTCAGCAGAGGAGGCTGAGAGGACACCTCAGTGTGCTCTTCAACATCCTCATGAGGGAAAGTGGAGGGGCAGGAGGGGCATTTTTAAACTTCCCTATGCTTCCAGTGAAGAGCCAAATTTGGATATTGTCATTATTTAGTTATATAGGGCAAATGTCTATAGTAACTACCAGCTGTAATAATCTGAATTTGTGACAATTGTTCTGCATATTAAATAGTTTAGTTACATCTATTATTCATACAGTCAAGTACATTTCTGGCAGTACAAAGGATTCCATGGTGTGTTTAACTGACAGGTTCACCATTTGCTTTCAAAGTATTTGACAGCATGTGTAACTGAAGATCGAAACTTCTACTGAAATTTGTTTATGAAGAAGTAGCATGGCTTATTCTGCTTGCAGCTGGATATAAATTGTGAGAGTAAATAGAAAATAGACAATTTTAAGTTCATATGTGATTGGGTTTTTAAGTGCAATACTTTCTCATAGTCAGTTAATCAAGGGGTCAGAGAATGACATGGGCCACACAGCAACTGATTTATTCAAAACCTAGTAATAAATTAGGCCACATGTTAGAAACAAAAATCAGCTGGAGAAATGTGTTTGCATTTCAGCATAGTACCAAGGTCATTTGATTGTTCCTATTAAATGACAGACATTTTGTTCTTGGATCCTGCAAACCTTCTAAAAATTAGGAAATGTATATGCCACTACAACTATTGACATGGTTTAGCTGATTGATTTTTTTGTAATTTAATAAATATCTTTAAATGTTGAAATGTCCTATTTCTTGTTGTGAAAAACATTGCTTCAAGATTTACCAGTTGCTGTCGCTTGTCACACAGGCACTTTGCATCTCTTTTCATATGTGTTTTGAAGGTCAAAAAAATTCCATCACATCCTGATTGCTCAGACTGCCACATCATGCCTAGACCTACCTTTGGTGCCACTTCTGTATAAACCATAGTTTAAGACAAAACAAATATTGATCATATGAAATATGTATCAAGTGAGGAAACGTGTTCAAATTTAGATAAAACTCCTCTTCTCTTTATATGTATCCGATATCATTTGTTCCATATAAGTGATGCAAACTCTGAAATCCAAAATCTTAATGGTGGCATTTTACATGAGAGAGTAACTTAGACTTTTACAAAGTAGACAAACAGAAGTGTGGGCCAGATAAGTGTGCAAGGAGGTAGATTAACAACTGGCTGAAATGGAAGGCTTAAAGAGTTTTTATTAAGGACACAAAGTCTTGCTGGAGGCAAATCACTGGCAGAGCTTCTTCCAAAGCTCACTCTAGCAAGCATCCAATAAGATATCCTGCTGAGCATCAGATCTTAGTCTTCATCAGTTCAAGTCTTGAGTCTCTCTTGAATTAAAGTGTTTGTTTAGTACCTCCAAATACTACCCGAGCTGAATCAGCATCTTCAAAAATCAAGCTTCTCAGGAAACAGATGTCTAGAATGCCAAAACAGCTTTGGAGTAAGAGATGAGAGGCTTAATGTAAACAATGAAAGAAATTAACTAACCCCAAAAAATGGGACAATATTTAGAAGAGAGAAAATGGCCTTGTGAAGAATGGAGGGATGCTATTACAGATGGAGAAAAAGAGATAAGGATGAAGAAGGAGACTGAAAGGAAGAAATACCAGGCAACATGGGAAGAAAATCTGACAATGCTTATACTGATTAGAAATTCTGGATGAATAATAAAACCAAGAGAAAGAAGCAATAATAAGCCCAGAAAATCACCTTCTGAGTAAATCAAAAGCAGTCTTCTGGTCTCAAAGTTCTGCAATATAATTAATATGGTATTCTCTAATATGTCACATGGGTTTTGAGATCACTAAATTCACATTTCAGTGCTTTCTAGCTAGAGATATCCTTCCAAAAAAAAAAAAAAAAAAATTAATGGCTTTCACGTAGAAATAAGAATAGCAAGTTTTTTTAAAAAAAATTATTAAGAGATACCTAGGATAAATGGGGGAGAAAAAAGATTATAACTTCACAAGGAGAAGGATAACATGTAAAGAGGAGGACAGAGAGGTATGATGTTACTTCTGCAAAGAAAATACCAAATCTCAAATGAAGAGCTGCCCCCCAAAATGAGGGGTTTTTTCCCTGGCTTTTTTCAGTGACTCTTCATGGGGTCTCATGGCAATCTTCTCAATTTATCTGATGATTTTGGCATTTGTTGAATATTCAAAAATAATTATTTCTAAAAGATCCCTCTGCCTGTGTGGGAAGGAGAAAGCACAAAGATGTAAAACTGCTGCAGGAAATGTGAATAAAATGATTCAGAAAGATGAGCAAGAAGGGGAACAAGGAATGCAGATTGCCTGCAGGCTAGGTGCAGGCAACAGCAGAAAAGCAGTTTCAGTATTAATACTACTTAGATTTTTATTAGAATGCATGTGTCATTGTTTCTTTACTGTCCATTTGCTGTTTTGGATTGCTCTGGAATTTAATCTATTAAAATTTTCAGGGAAAAAAAAGGCAAAATTCTGCTGTGATATTTCACATGAAATCACCTGTAATTAAACAGATAAAGTGCTTCTCTGTGGTATTTAGGTGAACAGCAGTCCAGGATGTAAAAACATGGTCCTTGTTAATCTATTATACTGAAAAACAAGAGACAGGTGAAAGCTGCAACAGCAACTGAGCTTATCACACACAATTGCCTGTCAAAGGGCAACTGTCTCATATGAAGTGAAATTGTTGTCTGCTTGCAGTCCTTGGGCAAAGTGAGTTGAAGGGAATGTGTATAACTCCATTATTTGTAGTTCAGCTGAATTCAGCTGTTAGAGTTACCCAGTAAAAAGGGAACAGCAGCACTTAAGCCAAATGTGAAAATGATGGCATTTTCACTTTTCAGGTCTATAGCCATTACATGAGGATGCTTTGAGAGACATTTCTAGACTTTCAAAGAGGAAAAAAATAAAATCACGCCCTGTGGCTACATGAAATGCAGACAATTTCTCAGTCACGTGTAAACAGGGAGAGCTTTAAAGACACATCTGTTATGCTTCTGTGCTACTGTGTCCTGCTGCAGTTTCAGGCTCATTTTTAGCCTAAATTTTAGTCTTTTCTTGTTAAATGGCGCGGGAGAATCTATCATAGCAACAGCTCCAATGGGTTTGTGAGGTGAATCCAGAGAGAAAATTTCCTGCATATTCCCTAATGGATCTCTGGTTTCTTTCAGTAATTATTTTGCCTGTCAGTCACAGTGTGCCTGGCTGTGGCAGCTTGAACCTTTGATTCTGACAAGAGGTGATTGGGGAAGTTACCTTGGAAAAGAGTTTAAAAGGAGCCGCTCTAAATACCACATCAGTCATCAGTGGTCCTCTGCAATCTTCATTAAAAGGACAGCAGGAGATCAGGTATTATTAGATAATCACAAAGTTATGCATGTTATTTTTAATGATATTTTATTTTAAGAATAATAAATGCAAATCACAC
Source organism: Chloropsis cyanopogon (assembly GCA_013400585.1). Classification (NCBI taxonomy): domain Eukaryota; kingdom Metazoa; phylum Chordata; class Aves; order Passeriformes; family Irenidae; genus Chloropsis; species Chloropsis cyanopogon. The sequence goes on from WEZZ01006250.1 coordinate 11,981, forward strand.
TGTTTGGGAAGAAAAATATATGGTAATTCAATAGAGCTTGAAAGTAGGAAGACAAACCTAGCATAGAAAATGAACATGTCCAAGAATCTTTGGATGTGAAAAGACAAACCCTCCCTAAAAAGTTTTAACAATATTTTGTTTTCATTCTTCAAGTAACCAAAATCTCAGGAAAATAGGGGTCAAATAATTAAGGGGAGAAAGGGAAAGGAGCATTCCTGGTAAATATTTTTGAAAAAATGTTTATGCTCAGGGACATACAATTGTCTCCAGTAGAACAGGAGGAAAACTAACCCAGGCTGGGGCCCTCCTTTTGAATGGCAGTACTTTCAAGAATGGTACTGGCTGAGTCCTTGACTCTTATAACCAAAAAGTGCATCAAGTAATGCCTAAGAAACAACTAAAAATATAATATAACTGATGTCAACTGCACTGAATGCTTAATATTAATCTTCTTGTTTTTATGGGTTTACTTTATGACTGGCTTCTAATTTTATCACAAAGGATTTACTCTAGCTTTGCTAGCGTAGAGTTATTCTTATGGTGGACAAAATATGATAAGCTCTGGTATAATTTAAAAATCTTTTCAATACAGATGCAGATTAGTCTGAACATTTCATGTGTACACTCTTCTTCGAAGTGCAGCCTGAGTTTCCTCAGTGCCTGCATTCTTGCTTCCTCTCTCTTCTGCTTTTCATTTTTCCCGGTTACAAACCTGTTCAAGCCAGTATGAATTGTGGCTGTAAGCAGCCTGAGGCTGTGTATACTTCAACACAGATGACACACTGAAGCTGAGGCTGATGCATCCTATATCACAGAAATATAGAATCAGCTAGGTTGGAAAAGGCCTCTGAGATCATTGAGTCCAACCTATGACTGAACACCACTATGTCGACTAGACCATGGCCCTAAATGCTATGTCTGGTGATGCCACCACCTCCCTGGGCATTCCAATATCAACTCACCCTTTGTGTGAAGAATTTCTTCCTGATGTCCAGCAGGCTTAAGACTGAGTCCTCTTGTCCTGTTGCTGGTTACCTGGGAGAAGACACCAAACCCTACCTGGCTACAACCTCCTTTCAGGCAGTCGTAGAGAGAAACACAGTTCCCCCTGACCTTCATTATCTTCAGGATAAACAACCCCAGCTCCCTCAGCTGCTCCTCATAGGAGGAGCTCCAGACCCGTCACCAGCTCCATTGCANAGATTCTCCTGGGTCTATTGGTTTGTTTGGTCTGGTATCATGATGATGTGACTAGAATTTGTTTGTGGCTCAGTTTTCCATTTGTTGTATGCTTTGGCACATAGTTCTTACATACCTCAAATGGACAGGTTTGATAGTAAGAGTTCAATTATTTTCCAGTAACAGACATAGACATGACACCTCCAATATGAACTGTACATAGTCTATCAAAGTGACCAAAACACAGGTCATCTAAATCTTATCCTTGTTTTTAGGAACAAAACCCAGAACTTTTCACTTGCAGGCACCAGCTCCTGCTCAGATGCATTTGCAAATAGATGACCCTAGCAGCCTAATCCATTAGAGCAAGAGCTGCTGTATTGGAAATTTGGCAATTGGTAGCATTCTTTTATTATTGTTTGTTGATTGAAGTTATTAAGTATTATAGTTCCAACAAAAAAAAGCTTTAAATTGAATTCCAGGATATTTAGATGACATTGGAGAGCCTCAAATTTTATTTTCTTTGCTATAAACATGGGAACATCTGCTAAAAAGAAACCTTCAATTATAGATTTCACTACCACCCACACAAAAGTAAACATTTTAAAAACTGCAATTACTAAGCAGTGTGAGGAGGCAGTACATGCAGCAGTGATCCAGCTCCATGGGGAATGTGTAAATAAGGGTCTTTGCAAGTAGATGTAGAAGCACTTGAGAAGAAAGATAAAAGGTCACCACAAAATGCAGATAACTTCAGAGGCATACTATTAAATAAATCTCAAAACTAAGATGACTAGAAGTGTTTAATAGAATTTTATTTAAGAGGCCATAACAAGTTCTACAATGCTCAGCATTATCTATTAGGACTTGCAAATTCTATGGGCTTCATTGAACTTCCACCTATTTTGACATTGAAAATATAATTCTAAATGCATTTGTGATTCCTAAATATCTCTTTTTAAAAAAGGAATTTTCTATAGCTTCTATGACATGCTAAAATACATATTTTGGTACATATCTGACCAAAGCACCTATACTACCTGCTAGGCTAGTAAAAATGGTAGGTTTTTATGTTATGTACAGTTAGTATCCACAATAAAACAGCACGAGAGAATGCTGACATCTTAGCCTCTTATTTCTCAGGTCTGCTTTATATGTGGCTGTAGCAGATTCCATTACTCTAAAATGAGAATTACAATGACAAATATTTCCCTGGTACTCTAGTACCAAGTTCTAAGATCAGAGATTTTCTTTTTCTCCCTTTTCTGTTTCATCTGATTACATAGATCTTCCATGAAAAATCCAAGATGATTCTCTTATCTTTTGAAGACCTTCTTTCCATGCATGGTAAACCACATTATTGAACTGTTGTCACAGTAGACTTTCAGAATAGATAGATAGATAGATAGATAGATAGATAGATAGATAGATAGATAGATAGATAGATAGATAGATAGATATAGGACATTTGAAAAGTCAAACTGGAATTTTCACATGAGAATATTAAAAATGTCAAAGAAAAACAAATTCTAAGAGCAGTATTAATAAAGATTTTAAAAGCCCCAGACCCACTAATAACTTGTGTGCAAAATTTGGTGAGCTACACATCAGAGATGATTTTAATACCTGAAACACTGTTATTCTAATACCTTCAAAACATTACTTGTGGAAGTGGCTGTAGTACTTACAGTTTAGATTGATTACTGCTTTGAGGGTGTAAGATTACACAGCTGAAGTAGGGAACCTAGGCCACTAATGGGCACCAGCAGGAATTTGCATCCTGCTTTATGTTCTGGCTACACACAGAATTCAGGGTCTTGCATAAGGTCCCAAAATACTATGTGGTATGAATATGCCCTTCTTACCTTAACTTGTTTTAAACTCCTGTTGTTAGTAGAGTACAAATTAATTATAGGGCTTGTGGTTTTGATATTCAGCTTCCTCCTGTCTCCGACTGAGAGCCTCTGAAAGACTAGGCACCTTAAAATACACACATATTTTACTCAGGAAAATGCGTGAAAGAGGATCAGCAAGTTTACTCATAGCATTTAAAAATAATTTGTTTGATGAAATACAGAAAGATCTAGTGGTTCCTGAATATCCCATTTAAGCAAACTGTCTAAAGTACTCATATAGACAGTCATTAAACTGACACAATAATTGGCTGTGGTCTATGGGTTTTCTGTGATTTCAGCCCAGCCTTCTTCCTCTTCCAAAAGCTGAGTTAAAGCCCAAAGATACCGACTGAAAAACTATAATTTAATGCATCAACACTTCCATGCGGGTGCTTATGTGGTACATTTTCTGGTATATTTTGCTTGCCTGTGACTGAAGTTGATTGGGTTTTGCCTTACATCAAAAGGACATTGCTAATGTCAGTGCAGTAAAACAAAACTGTTTTAATAGCCTCAGGCATTCAAACATTTCTACAGTATCAGAAGGTTTCATATTAACTAGAAAATCTGTCTTGACTGCCTTTAGGCTCAGCTAAAGAGAAAAAACTTGAACCTCTCTGTCAGCAACAGACTTGGATTTCCTTGTGACTTTTTAAAAATCTATCCAGTATTTCTTAAACACTATTGATTTGTTGGCTTTAATGAGAGTTTCACAGGATTAACAATTCTTTATAAGGATAAAACATGAGTTTGCCAAGGAAAATAAGGTAAATACCTTAATAAAACAGCTCCATAATAGAGTGTCTCTTGCAGAAAATTCTGTAGAATTTAAGAATTCTGGTATTAGGTTTATTCTCCTTAACAAGCTTTTTATAGTGAGTTTTAATTGAATTACATCAACAAAAATGTTTTGATACAAAAAAACTTGGAGACAATTTAAAAACACAGATAATGGTCATGTAGAATACAAGAAACTTAATACAGCTATCAGAATATCATATGTGGGTTTTGTATTAAAAAAAGAAATAAATTGGAAAATAAGTGCTGTCATTTACGGAGAAGTGATTTATCTTTTGGCTAAAAGTGCAACAGTACCTTTGACAGATGGGTACCAAAAAATTATTCACAATTTTTTCCACCGGGAATTGCTTTATTTGAATGCAGTTCAAAACTAGAGCCTGACTGTATATTTCATAGCTATTATTGCAGGCCCAAGTCTGTCACCAACTTTCTACTGCAACACCTATGCACTAATAACTCCCCGCATAGAACATTCTCTTTGGCCATAATTACCTCTGTAAAAATGAACATAGGCTAAAATAACACGGTGCCCCATGTTCATCAAAGTATTTTTGAGTATACCAAACTTTACACGTCTGCCCGTTATTATTTTTTTTTATGTTAGCCTGTGATTACCTGCTTTGCTGAATATGGTCCTTGGGTAGACTAAAATAAGAATTATTTTAGTCTCTTGGTTTTTTCACTATTTCCAAGTCAAAGCATACTGTAGAAAATTATGCTTCCACCAGAGAAAAGCAATTCACTCTTACCAAAATCATTTCAGTAGAAAAATCTGAGTGATCAAAACCAAAGTCTGAACTTGTTTTTCTGTCAGTGAAGTTTTGCATCTAAATGTGGAATTATACATTTGTAAGGAACATGTGGTACATATGGAACAGTCATTTCATATCTTTATAAAATGTTTAGCAGATGGATAAGATAGTTTACTGGCAGAATTAAGCAACACTGCTTCTCTGAGACTTGAAATCCATTATATAATTAGTGCTAAAACTGTGCTAGTCTTATCTAGGTAAATGAGACATGGCTTGGCATGGAGATAGTTGACATTATGCAAGATGGAAAAAGGTTTCCAAAAGTCTCATGCAGCTGCTTATTTTTCCTTTGCATGCATTACAGATGAATGCTGTGTAGTCACTGAAAGCAATGACAAATCTTCCTTTGACTTTAATGGCATGGAATTTCAGTTACATCTTTTTGTCACTTGAAAGTTAAGTTCAGATAGAAAGATATGTCAGTGTGGCAGAGACTGGAAAATGCATCATTTGAAAGGAATTTTAAAGAGAAGAAAAAACTTTGAAGAATTCAGGCAGGATTAAGATATTATTCCATTAAAAATAAGAAGCTTCAAAAAAGTGTGATGTAGGTTGGTCATAGAAAGTGGAATTAGGATCTTCAGGGAAAGATGAGATGCTTAGTGCATGTATAAGTAATGCAAAACTGAGATGTTAAAACTATATTATCCAAACTATTTCTAATCTTACTGTTATTTTTTATCACACACTTCCAATATAAGAAATTTTAACTGAAGTAACTTACCACATGGTTCCAGACCACATTTTCAAGTTTTGTATACACCAGGGACCTCTATGAACTAAAAAACTGCCATGCAAAAAGCAATCTAAATAAAATTTATAGCAGCTTTGCAATTCTAACATCTAGTCAGATTAAGCACAAACATTGTAGCAGATTGGTAAAAGAATGGGAGAACTACAAAATAGAACACTCAGAAATTAGGAAATGCTAGAACAGAAATAGCTGTTCCAACTGATAGCTTTAATAATGTGTTGTAGCAGTCTTAATAAGATAAATGACAATTAAATGATCACAATTGTTACTGTTTAGGACAAGAGCAAGATTATGTTCTGGGGATAGGTCAGGCAGTTTCAATGTGAATGTTTTAGGCATAGCATAGTTATATGCAACAAAAGCCAAGTTATTATAAGAAAAAAATAAGTTAACCTCAGATACATTTGTTTTTTCCTACTAGCTGTGCTATATATTGAGTAGCTGTAAAATTGACAACAAACCAATATATAATATAAAGAATGTATTTTTAGGCATATATATATATACGCATGCATTTAATGTCAATAAAGCATATATGGTTTGTTATAGAAACTGAGGGACATGTTCCATCTTGCTCTTTAAGCTTTTTTCAAGCAATAAGTTTTTTTCCTTAAACAACTTCCCTTTAAAATGTAATTTCTCTTCTGTGAGTGGCATATTTGAAGATCAAATTAAGTCATTTTGCAGTACTCAGTGTAAATAAGAATCTCAACATTTTTTCCAAAGCATGAAACTGTCCTTTTTCCCATTCCAACAGTTCTAAACCAGAAACATTTAATTTTATCACTCCTTTTCTCAGTGAAGGAAAATAAATAGCCTTGGCATTGAAAACATGCCTCAAAAAAGGTCATCCAAGCAAGTAATAATTTTCCTTTTATAAAAACATCAAAATAGTGGCTTAAGAGGAAAACAACCCTTAGCCATTCTGACAGCCATTGTAAGTGCATTATACACGTTATTTTCAAAATAGTATAAGGCAATCATATTGAAATCTGACTGCAAGCAAAGAATGTAAAATTGTGGCTCTGGATGAAATCAATAGAAAGCTTTTTCCTTGTATTTCCCTTCAAAAATTTACTGATCCTGGAATTGTGCACATGGGAAGACAACACCATTTTGTTTTCTGTCTTACCTGATTCCCAAACCCCTGAATCAGTCATTGTTGGGACAACTGCTGAGTAGCACTACAGCAGAGGGATGTGAAAAGAAGATAGTTTCAGTTGATGATGCCTAAGGATTCAATAGAAGCATAGGAATTACATGAGCTAACTAATTTCCACAGCAGGTATCTGAATAAAAAAAAAAAAAATGAACCTGTAGATTATCTATTCCGTACCCTCCTGATCTCAACATATTCTCAACATTTTGTGTTAAAGTGAAGAGCCTTAAAAGATTGAAAACTGCTATAATGGACTGAAGAAATAGAGAAATCAGCAGTCTGACTAATGTCCCTCTGCTGCAAATTTGAGAAGACTTTGGGTAAATCAGTAGCACAGCAAAGATTTCCTGACCCATTTCAACAAATTCATTGCTTTTCTTGAGTCTCAAACAGGTGGTGGTGACCCTCTTCACACCCTATGCGCACAGTCTGGGCACAATCTCAAGCTGGAACCAAAGTGCTCTGAGAGGGAAAGAATTCATATCTGAGTGTGGGTGTTCAGTGATCCTTCTTCAGTGCTATATTACTTACATTCACCACCCAAAGTAAACCTGCCTCTGATCCTTATGAGTCAGTGAAAATGTTTCAGGAATACATACAAATGGAGATTGCTTTCAAGCAAGTTTGGTTTTAGCCAAAAGGGTTGCTAAAGGGACTCATGCTAATGGCACCTAGTTTTTTTTTCCAAGGACAGTAAATGGGAAAAGATGGTCTTCTCTGAGGACAGTTTGAGTTTAGGCTGAATAAAATTAAAATGAACAACATATAATAAAAAATGATCTGCTGACTTGTAACAGAGGCTACAGCTCTTAGGAGAGACCATAACTTTCTCAGGCCCTGAAGGTCTAGAAAGTAATGGAAAAATAGTGTAGTAAAACCATGAGCGCTATTTTATTTGAATAAAAAAACACAGCAAATCACTCTAGTTCAAGAGACATTGAGATTGAAATAAACTGCTGGAACTCTACTGAAAAAAAATAAAATTGAGGTGTTTGAACTATTATTTCTTAGGCTTCTCACAAACAATGAAAATTGTTGAGCTTTGTGTTGAGAGTGGGCTCTAAGGGCTCAGCAGCCAGGCTGCAGGGGCTCCGTGAGGGGAGGCCGCGGCTGCCCCAGCCAGACACAGCCGGTTCCAGCTGGATCCAGCCGGTTCCAGCCGGATCCAACCATGCACCGCAGGGCAGGGCTGAGCTATGAAAAGCATCGGTGTGAACACCAAGGTCATTGGAGCAGGAGGGGCAGGAGGTGCTCCAAACACTGGAGCAGATATTCCCCTGCAGGCCATGGTGAAGACCATGGTGGAGCAGATATCCACACAGCCCATGGAGGACCCCATCCAAGCTGGCCTTGACACTTTCAGTAAGGGGGCATCCACAACTTCTCTGGGCAACCTGCCCCAGTGTCACAGCACCCTCACAGTAAAGAATTTCCTCCTAAAGGAACTGCAGAACACAACATCTGATATCTTATAAAAAAAGCATTTGAACATCCTGTCACCCCAGTGTGATAATTCAGAGGTCTCTGCTCTACATATATCATTTTTCAGTATGTGCATTTGATACAAATATTAGATAGGAAACATTCCTGACAAAACTTGTCCAACATAGTGTCTGTTAGGGTCATCTTTTGAGTTATCTTTTTGACTCATCCTTTATAATCAAACAAATATATTCTACACATTATTTCCAGCCTGAAAGTTGATGAGGGAATCTTCATGTATGACAGTTTCTAGGGAGTTGGATCTGTACTCTGAAGCCAAAACAAAGTACTATGGATTGACACAAAGCTTAAAATCTCTCACTTACACAGACTTGTGATTGGATGAAAAATGACACTGTGTTTTTAAAGTGCAGATGCGCTGACTTCAGTGGAGGCCGTGTCTGCACACAAAGCACTGCCAAAATAAAGAGTATAGTCTGCTGAAATTTCTGCTGACCTTACCATGTGCAAAGACCTGCCAGCTTTGGGGCTTCAGCCTTCCCTCTTTTTAAAGGGCAGCCAAACTGAAGGGGAAGTTTTTGTAGAAGGAAGGATAAATGTTCTATTCCCTAAGTTTTATTGTTATTCTATGAAATGAAATTGCCTTCTGTTGGAACTCCTACTTCTTTGGCAGAATTTTGGAAGAGGCTGAAACTCAAAAAAGCTATATTAAAAAATGTGAGAGGAAGAAACATTACTATATATGTCATTGGAATTTAAAATGTATGCATAGTCTGAGTTGAAGATGTTTGAACAGGAAAAAATGTTACATGTAGCAAATAATATCTCTAAGTTTTTTCATTGGAAAAAAGAACATAAGAACATGTGATATAAAATGTGTTTTTTTATTTTTAGTTTGTATAAAAAGATGTGTCTATACATGCTGCAGGTCCAGTTGGCTTGAAATTTCTGAGACAATAAAATCTAAATACATTTCAAAGAAAAACCAAAAAGACGGGTAGCTTAAAGAAATTATTTATTAAACTGAAAGGAGTAAAAAAAATACAAAATTTTCCTTTTATTAAAAGTTTTGTTGTTTTCAAATTCTAGATCAATCCTGTGATATCATTCATTAGAATGTGGCATTTTTCTTTCCAAAAAAACCAAAACCTTTAATTCACTGATTAAAATCTATATTTTAAAATTTTGAAGGTCTCCAGCAGAATTAGGTAGTACGGTACTGAGGCAACAATTAGAAATGCCAGTTTGACCTGGCAGTTGTGTAATCAGAATAAGAAGGGAGGAATGTGATATGTGGAATGCCTGGGACTGCTGCAGTCATTGCAAAAAAACCTTGTCACAGGATGTGGTCCAGTGATAAACAAGGTCAGGCTAGCATACCATCTGCCCATGGAATATTGTGCCGATGTGTTATTCCTGGTCTTTTACAGCTACATGGTTTTCAGTCATTTAAAAACAGAAGAAATTCCATCGGGGAAAAAAAAAAATGTATATTTAGCAGGTAATTAAATGCAGAGCAAAAGAGACAAAAAAGAGAAAAAACCACAAAAATATTTTTGCATGACAGTTGCGAAAGCTGGGGTTGAAAATATTGCCATTTCACACTATCCATCAGTTCTGAGTGCTTTAAATGGAAAGGAATCTGGGTTCAGCTGTCCTCCTTTGGATGCTGTCTTTCTGGGAGCTGCTACTTATTGGCACAGGGCTGCATATTCTGGGCTCCGGTGGGGGAAAAGAATTGTTATCATTCCTCAGCTGACTGTCTCATGCCTTGTGCACAGTGTGACTAAATTGGCTGAAGTAAAGCAAACCTTCCAGAATGGGTCTTTGAAAACACAGCACTGCAGAGTCAAAACAATGCCTATTGCTTTCATGACACAGGATTATACACAGTTTTACAGATGTAAGGTGCTATGAAAGGGCATACAGAGTGGATATAAAGCCTTTTATCTGTTTTATCTTTCCTTGTAAAAAGTGAAATTATATTGTGTTTGATTCTTTGAAAGGGAAGAAATACATTCACTAAATAAATACATACACTTCTATTTCTCAAATTCCATTAGTTTTTGCATGGTTTATTCCCCTTGAAGAGATAAAGTCCCTACTGACTTCATTTGGAAGCATATGTGAATCAATCTAGGAGAACTTGGTGCTATCTGTTCTTCGGAATTGTGAGCAGTAATTGTCTTACAGTTCAGGACGCCATCCACTTACAGTAGTCTGTAAATTCCTCTGCAGAAACCTTTTAATTCGAGAAAAATGACAGTGGCAAAAATAGAAATGTGAAAAAAAAAACAAAATCAGGTATATTTTGTTATGGCATGTATTTAAGATTGCTATATGAATGCATATGAATGAGGCACCTACCCTCATTCCTATATGGTGGAATGGGAGGCCCCTTCTGCCCCTAAACCAGGGAGAAGTTCTGCCAGTCCCCTTTGGAACACACACCAGGTGCTGGAAATGGCCTTTGCAAGTCTCCAGCAAATTGCAGCTCTTGCATTGCAGGTTTCCCAGAGGCTGGTCTTTTTAATTCTTTCTTGATAAACGCAGATATCAAAGGATTGTGAAACAATGGGCAGGTGGTGATCAGTGGCCTCACACAATAGTCTGCAGAACTTTATCAAGTTCTTTGGCCAGCTTTATCAAGTTCTCTGGCCAGCTTTATCAAGAGGTAAAGAAAAGGATTTCTCTAAGTGGGACAAAAGCCACCCAAGCTTCACTGCACTCTCCAGTCTATTTCTCACAGGTGGCGCTGCCCTCCAACTCTTTACAGGTTTCACAAAAATAGAGTCAAGTGCAAAATCAGATGTTTAGAATAACTTTATTATGCATATTTTTCAAAAGATCATAGATAGCCCAGAGTTTCTTTGCTTACTTTTATTTTTCACTGTGTATACATGGACATATTTTTCAGTATTTTCAAACTTTTATTTCCCTTCTCGTTCTAGTTTCATTCTACAGATTTTAACTTTGTAAATCAATTCAGTATTTATATTGATTTATCAAGTCTGTAAAATATATTGGATAAGGATATTATGTAAAGACAGATATATTGCATTTCAAAGACTATCCTTATGTGTTCTTTACAGAAATAAGTAAATGACTTCTTGATGAGACTTTTAATACTGTTTTTTTGCATAGGTAGAGTTTCACTTGTTATTTTTTGAGGAAGTTTTTACTAGTACATTTAAGAACACATTCCGGTGGTTTTTGTTCTTTCTTTATTTGAGGATTGATTTTGCTAGTGAGCACCACAGTGTTGTTCAGATGAGCATTCACGTATATACCTACGGTCATTGAAATTATTTTCTAAGGTTAGTTGAATATCTGAGTATTCAAAGGTATACATAAACTTTGATGTTTTGAGAAGCAGGATCTGGCTTGAAAACATCCCCATAAAATCAAATGTTGTACGTCAAGGCTGAAAATAGTGGACAGAGGATCCATCACTGTGGTCTAGCAGAATGCAGATGATAACTGAGGTGATGTGGATTGGAGGTCTCAGAGACGTGCCTAAGATCAGAACCCCACAGTTCTATTCCCAGAACTACGGTGACTTCAGAGTGTAAATGGACAAAATAAGCAGCATCTTTCTACGTGCTTGGTTATCACATTTGCTAAGGCTCACAATGACATTAAGGGCAGAGCTGTTGCTTAAATCTTCCTGTGAAAGAAGGCCTAAGATCTTCTTCACCTTCAGTGTCTTCTGCTATTTCAGTGGACTCTATTAAAGAAGAAAGTAATGATACTGCTTCAACTTTGAAAACACCAGTAAACTGTATGACTTCTATACTGTCTTCATGTTTAATGATAGAGATATTCGCTTCCAATTTTTCTGCGTAATTAGTACAGAGACAGATCTATTTGCTTCCATTGCATAAAATATATGTGTTAAACTGAAATTAAGTATTTGGTTTTATGTTTCTGCAATACTGTTCATAAATTCAGTTTACAATAGAAAAGAAGGGAAGGGTTACTTAATTTTCCACATGAACATTGATTTAAATTCCATTGAAGTATACTCTTAAATTATGTCTAAATGTGTGACCCTGGAAATTTAAATCCTTTATTCATTATTCTGTACCCTGGGTTTTAGAATATGTTCTTCCAGAAAAAGTTTCTAAAGGAAAATCAGACTTTATTTTTAATTTCATTCTATATATATGTTGTTATTTTGCTACTAACTATGTGCATCTACTCTTTCACCACTGAATTTCAAGTGCTTCTTATTCAGTTCTGTTACAGCTCAGGACTCTGATCTTGCTTTGAATCCGGTACTTCAGAAATTTCCATTCCTTTGTTTTTATGTGTGACACTCATATCTACTCTGGGAAATTATTCATGCTTGTTTTCTTTCCTTTTATTTCTCATAACCTGTTTTGAGTTTATTCTGCTGATAGCCACCATTATTCCTTTGACTTCAGTAAAGTTTAAATTTCCCTCAGAGGAGCTTTGCTGAACCTCAGAAGTTTGTCACAAGATAGGCTATACTAGTTTTCGAAGCAGGAGAGAAAGCATATTAGCCCTCTCAATAATCTGTTTTGTGACTAAGAGTGGACAAGGGACCATTCCTTCCAAAGCCTCGAGAGCCTGTACACAGACCAGCCTCCTCTTAGAAGGGAGGTGGATTTTTGTAGCCATCACTGCAGGAGGAGGAATGGTCACTTTCCAGTAGCACAGAC
>WEZZ01006251.1:5423-21241 GCA_013400585.1 Chloropsis cyanopogon
AAAACAGTTAAGTAATATCACATTTGGCTGATGTTGCTTTGCAGACCTTTTGGGTACTTGCTTTTTCTCAACTCAACTGTTTTTTGAAATGTTATGAACCTCTGCAAGAGCTCAGTCAGAGGTGGGTAGAGGTTTTACTTTGTAATGATTACTCTAAATCCTAAATGCCACCTAGTAAAACAATCACTCATAATTTGACTTCATTAAGTATTCTTTTTTAGTTCATTAACCTTGGCATTGTCAGCATGTTGCCACAATCAAATACAATTTATTCCATGTTGTGCAATGAGAGCTGAGGGCAGATCTCACACTGGGCTGTCATCTAATGGACCTGAAGCACCTGCTAAATGTAACAGTGCACTGTGCTCAGTATAGGCATCTAGCAAGGGGAGAGGATGTATGTGCTGGAGATGACCTGGTATAAATTCAGATGCTGAGCTGGGCACACCCAGTCTTTTAATCACAGTTTCATCAAATGCCTGACAAACTTTCTGAAGCCCAGACTGGTTTCCCTGTTGAGCTACAGCTAAACTAGAATTCCCACTGGGCTGTTTCAGTTTTGCTTACTTGAATGCTGTTCACAGAGGAGCAGAGAACTGATGTATAGGCTTTGCTCAACATCTGTGGTACTTTTCAAACTGCAGATAATCAGTGGATAATGCAAAATGATATAATTTGCATCAGAAAGATAACTGAAAAGCCTCTTATACATATTAGTGGGCATAATTTAGCCCTTTTATGTAAGAACAACAAAAGAATATTAAGAGCAAATTCTGCTTTGTGTAATATGTGCTGATAGAAGGGCTGAAGCCAATGACATCTTGCAGATTTCTGCCACCTTTTTTCATGTTGACCTGCCAGTGGCCAGCTCCCAAAGGTCCCTGTGCAGCAACATGTGTCCTGAGGCAAGGAGCCTCAGGCCCAGTTGCTAGGAAAGGATAACTTCCTCAACTCAGGGAATCAAAAAGACATGCTAAAGCCAAGCAGCCTCACTAGTGCTGCAAAGGGAAGGAAAGGGATAAAAAGCACCCTGAGAAACTTCTTTTCAATCTTGTTATAGTAAGAATAATTGAACTGTGCAAAGTGTCATAAGCAATTTGTCTCTATGTGACAGAAAACAGGCCTGTTTTGAAGGTGATGATTACACTGACTTCCCAGCAGAAGCTCAATCAAATCTGTGGTTATATGGTTTCCTTCCAAACTGGAGAACACAGCAGTGCTGCTGTTATTTGATAATGATTTTGTGGGTATGAATTTATCACATGGTTTCTACTTTGGCTTCCCTTCAGTGGTTGTGTCAGTCCAGACTCCATGAGCAGGACCACCCCATCTCAGCCACACGTCAGCTTGCTTCAATCCTGACTTTCTGCCTGGTTTGGACAAAGCAAATACAATATTCCACAGTATTTAGGCCATGTCAGTAGCCATCATCTCCAGTGTTGTCTATGCTTAGTAGATGGCATGGTAAGAGGTGAGTGCTGTATCTTGTAGGCTGCAGTGTGTTACAGGAAGACAAAGCCAGTTATGGCCGTGTATGCAAACAGAAGAATAATACTGAGCACTTTGAGCTCTGTAAATTGTTGGTTTGGTTTACCTTCTGGACCTTCCCTGCAGCCCATATTCCTAGAGATGACTCAGTCTTCCACCAGCTATTAGTCTTTACAGATAAGAGATTAATTCTGTTCAAAAATGTAAAAAACCATTTGTGTTTATTAAAAAAACCCCCAACGATGTTAAGATGGTAGATTTTACAGGTGAATATGACTCTAATGGGAATCAACAAGCCTTTCTGTTACCTAAGATACCCTTTTCCAGAACTTCAGGTTTTTATCCATCCTCTTAATGTCATTTTATTACTGCATCTGAATCAAAACACTCTGCTAATAGTAAAAACAGGCCTACTGCTTTTCCTGCTTAGTACCTATTTGACACCTATTTCTTGACTTCATTTTGGTGTCTGTCCAGAGCTATCCTTAGGATATCTCCTCAGAGTATTGTTTACTTTTTATTTGTGCTGGTTAATATTCCAAACTGCCTATCAGCCATCAAACTTTCAGCTAGAGGCATAATGATATTTTATTGCTAGTGATTTGTCCATTTGAGCCTATAAACCAGCAATCAGTGTTCTGATGACAAATAATGCAGATATTTATCATTGCAAATAATATAAGTTGGACTTCACCTACTTACTCAGATTATTGCTGAGTTATGCCAGCAAGCACAAAATCAAATGCCCAGTGTTCTGACTTCAGAGGCTGACATAACTTCCGTGGAGTCACTAGATCTGTCTGCAAGTGTAACTTAAGTGAACAAAGTGGCCACTCCTGCTCTTGTTGAACTAAATGGGAAAAAAACACTAAATCAACAAGATCAAGATCTGGTCACCTGGGGAGTGTCTGTTCACAGAGAGACCAGTTCTTCACAGAATCAAAGAATATGTTGAGTTGGAAGGGACCCACAAAGCTCATAGAGTCCAGCTCCTTTTCCTGCACAGAAAAATCTCCAAGAGTCATGCCGGGTGCCTGAGAGCATTCCCCAAGCTCTTGAACTCTGTCAGGCTTATTTCTGTGACCACTGCCCAGGGGAGCCTGTTCCAGTGTCCAGTCACGCTCTGGGTGAAGAGTCTTTTTCTAATATTCAACCTAAACCTCCCCTGACACAACTTCAGGCCACTCCCTTGGGTCCTGTCACTGTCACCACAGAGAAGAGATCCGTGTCTTCCCCTTCTCTTACCCTCACAAGGAGGTTGTAGACTGCAATGGAGCGTTGGCAATGAGGCAACTGAGGTTCTAGTTGCTATTTCAGTGAATAATTAATAGCTATTTCTGAGTTGGGTATTTTATTATTTATCAAAAAACACCATTTCATCAAAGCCAAGCAGTCTTTTAAAAACCTATTGCTTTTGAGAAAGCCTGCACCTTGCAAAGTGTAACAAGAACAAATGCCTGAACCTTGAGTGTTTCAGAGACAAGGTCCCCAGCTGGATGGAAGGCTGTTTAACTTTGTTCACACTGGCAGTGGCCTTGGGAAACAGGTATTACCTTGCAAGGTCACTGCTGTTGGTTTTGTTGAAATTTCTCAGAGATGGAGAAACAGAGTTGGGGGTGGGGCGACATGGGGAGAGACACAGGGCAAACGTTTACCCAAGTTGCAGGGCATGTTACCACCTAGGCAGCAGCAGCTGGGCTGGCTCAGGTTGTGGCAGTAAAGCTTTGGTAGTTCCATTACAGCAGCAGAGAGTGGGAGAACAAGGACATGCTCCCTTCAGGCTTCTGCTCTCTGTTCTTGGTGTGGAGACCCCTTTCTTGGGCAGAGTTTGTGGCAAGGCATTGCATCTGCTGATTGACTTGACAGGCTGTGCCCTCTGTAATGCTTAACAGGCCTCCTGGTTCCTGGGAGGAAGTAACTTGCTCTTTAGATTTAGGAATACTTCTACTTATTATGTTCCCCTCAGCCCTGATAGCTCTCTCTGACTGCAAACTGATAGCAAGGCGGAATGCTCCCTTCTGCCTCCTGGATCACTGAGCTGTGTGCCAGGGGCCAGGCAACTGGTGCTCTGGGAAAAGGGTCAGTGGGTGCACACTGCACCCACTGCACGTGCAGGAGGGTCTCTTGCCTGTCTCTTTCCTACTGTAGTGGCACAGGGTCAAGGCCTTAATAAAGTCACAGTCACCTGCTGAAGGTCTTAATTTACTCACTGACTTTTGGAAAACACATATACATAGAGGGCAGCTGGGTAAGGTCCATCCAGAGCCCTCTGATGTGATGTTTGAAGTGTCACCACAACCATACTGGAAGCAAGCTGGAACACACATGTATCTGTGGGTGCATGGGAGAGCTCGCTCAGGCCCTGGTGTGAGCTAAGTATCCTGACCCTGGGCTCTGCCCCTTGTTCCACTCAGCCTACCTCCCTGCCCAGGTCCAGAAGACCTAGTCCACTGCACTCTGTTCCTGCTCCCCGTGTCTGCAAGGCAGAAATTGCTAAACACTGTTTTGACTCCAGCTGGCCGACTCACACTGGCAGGAGAATGAATCTCAAAATCCCTTAGCTCTGTGCATGCAGACAAGGAAATCATATCTACATATATCACATCCTTGGTATTGGGAAGCCATTTGTAGTAAAGCTGGAGGTGACTGGGATCAGGCTCCCAGGCTGCAAATTAATGTAACTTGCAGGGACATCACTGAGTCCAGAGAAGAATGGATGGCACTGCTCACTGAAGAGCTTCAGAAATAGGATAAGTCAACTTTTAGTACACTGCAGTCTTGTTTAACTGGCAATATTTCTTTGCAAATGGATAAACCAGGCAGTTCTAAAGGCAATGGTGAGCCCGTAAATTGCTCCCATGTTTTTGCAGAATGGCTTGCTACTGTTTTATGGTCAAAAATGTACTTCCTGCAGCAGCTCTCAGTCAATGCTCCTGAAAGCTTTAACAGGGTAGACTCTACTGTTGTCTATTGCCACAGATTAATCAGTCCCCGTCTCCCCCATTTTTTGTTCTGAAGTCCTTAAATACGCTTTGGTTTTATTTTGGGGAAAACTATTCCTGAAGTTTGTTTCTTTGCATTTTTTCATTTCTTTTTGTTTAATTTTGTAGCATTGAGCACTGTTGAAATAATTCTTTCCCATGTTGTTCCTGTGCACTGTGCTTTTTAAATTCCATGTACCTTCATATTTGTTCAAGCAGAAATGCTTAAAATCCCTGGCAAGGGGTGTTGTTGTCAGGGGTAATCACCTCCCCGCAGAGATGGGAAGTACAAGTTGTAAATGAGTACCTCTGCTCCCAGAGGCCGTGTTAGCCAGCAACAGCCACGCTCCAGGATGTGTCTTAGAGGTATTGTGGAATGCCTTGTTTTTCCACATAAATAATTTAAATAAATTATCATGATGGCTGGAAACTGCTAGGTGATACTAAAATGTCTCAAATGAAGACAGAAAGATAAATCTTTTAAGCACTTACCACCATGACATATTCCATTAGTCCATTACCTAATTACCAGCAAGGGGCAGTGTCAGGGAGGGGACCAAGAGGGTGTGAAAGGATTTTCTCCTTTAGAAGGAGGGCAACCAGAGTATGGATTGAGGTGCAAGCTGAAGTCAGTACCATTTCAGAAGAATGAAGCTTCCAGGAATGTCAGCCCTGTTCTGTAGAGGTACCCGAGATGGCTTTAACTAGCCTGATGGGGCAAGCTTGCCACCATGCAGACTCCTGTGCAAGCCAGACTTGCTGCTGCTTTGCCAGCTCCTAGTGTCACTGTCACAGGAGATCTTCTAGCCTTGTTCCCCCTTCACATCACAGGGAAGGTGTCAGCCTCATCTCCATGGATGAGATTTCATCTGGATCTGTTCTCTGATGCGCATGATGACTTTAGTCTATCTAGGTCTGAGGTGCAGTTTTACTTTTTGTACTTTTAAACTTAACTTTTACTAAATTTTTACTTGATTTTTATTTAATGTACAGAAAAATAGCACTTCCCATCTTTCATTTTTGTGATGAGAAAAAGGCTGTTGAAAGACATTGGGAAGGCTTGGATGCCACTAGCTCAAAAAGAGAGTAATGGGGCACATGTAGGGAAGAAGATCTGCTGTGCTTTAGACAACCTCTTCAAGCAGGTTGCCAAGGGCAAAAGACGAAGCTATGGACAACATGGCTCTGAAGCCTGGGCCTGTCAAGTGTGGGCCCTGTCTAGGGGCTCGCACAGAACTCACACTTGGTGCGCTGGTTGTGAGTTGTCATTTCTGGCTGATGGAGCTCCTCGGGGAGGCAGATCCTGCGATTCACGCGCAGGCTGCATACACTGCGCTCACTTCCACAAAGCAGCCGCAGGCGGTGCAGGATCAGAAGCGCTCTCGCTGACAGCCACGAGCATGGGCTCTGCTGACCCTGCTCCAGAGGCAGCCCTTCCCGACGGTTCACCATCCACAATCCCCTGCACAGGAGAGGGGTACTCAGCTCTCCATCATGCACAACTACTTCATCTGCAGTCAGGTGGACCTGCTGGATCTGCTCAGGTACCTCTGCACAGTCTGCAACAGGCTTTTCCCCTTTTGCCCTGCCTGTCTGGGCACCAGGGTCCCTGGATTAATCCCTTGGATACTTCTCACTACATCAAATATTGCATCCTGAGGTGTCACCCCTGCAGTGAGTTCACTGAAATAGTTTTTATTCCTTCGTAATTGCAGTGTGAACAGGGACTGATCCCAACTACATTCCTGTTTGATGTGCAAAACAAAACAGGAGAGCTCAGGATTATGCACTTAAAAAAGGCGTCTCCATGTATTTAAATGAAGTAGGGTGCATGAACTCATTATGATCTGAAAGCTCATCAAACACTGCCTAAGTAGGTACAACAGCTTCACATGAGCCTCAGGACTAGTTGATAATGCGTATACTTGAGAAAGTTTTCTTGTTTTTTTTCCCGTGCCTACATACAGCTGCAGAGCTCCAGCTTGAAAAGACCATTCATGCAAAAGGAGGTACACTAAATGAAGACAAAAGCTGCAAAAATATCATCAACCTAATTTACTTCTCAGTTGCTCCTCTGCAGTTCTCGGGACTTCTTGTCTGCTATACAAAGAGAAAACAAACTTTGCCTTGGTTTAGGCATTAATAGTGATATAATGAAAATAATAAGGCTTAGCAGACTTTTTTTGTATTGCACAGAAAATAGTATTTATAGTATCATAATTTTAAAGCTTAAAAGGTTCACTATGATCATAAGATTGCTATGATCATCTTCTCTGACTCCTTGGTTCTATTTATTTTTTAGTTTTTTCAATCATTTAATAGAGAATTGTGTGTTCCTGTAATTTTCATAAGCCTGCAA
Source organism: Chloropsis cyanopogon (assembly GCA_013400585.1). NCBI lineage: Eukaryota > Metazoa > Chordata > Aves > Passeriformes > Irenidae > Chloropsis > Chloropsis cyanopogon. Next base: position 12,252 of record WEZZ01006251.1, read on the forward strand.
GCAACTATCCTGGCCTTGTTATTTCCTGTAAGGAACTGGAATCACACCCGCAGTTATATCTGTCAAATATTTGTTTGTATTCAGGTATGTAGGAAATTAAGAAAGAGCCCTGTAGCTGTGATTAAAACACCTCAACCCTCTTGCTCATTTGTACATGTCGTCTTTATAAGTCTGTGCAGGGAGATAGCACATATCTTAATTTTTCATCCTTGTTAAGGAAGTATTTTTCCTACACATTACACAGGGGTTCCTCCTCTTGCTGTGGCAACTGCAAAAGTTTGGTAGATCTACAAAACAGGTTTCAGTTTTCCAAACATCATGACCATTCAGGGGATTTCAAATCCATTGGTGGGACAAGCTGTTGGCAGCACTAGCTCTCAAACCCTGTCAGTGGGTGAGACAATTCCCACCACAAAATAGCAGTGCAAGACACACGGGGAGGCTTCACACTACAGTAACCTGGCTGGCACTGGGGCAGGTCCTGTCCTGTGTCCTGTGGTGGGACCTGCACCTGGGCTCTGGCATGTCCCCTCCAGCCAGCCAGCCAGCCCTACTGCCATCGGCAGCCTGAGATGCAAAATGCCCTGGCATTGGTCACAGCTGAGCAAGATGGAAAGAGAAACTGCCTACCCTGATCCCTCGTGTAATTTCTGACCCTGAATGATCAAACCCCCAACTCACTTCCCTTCACAGAACCAAGACCTTGGGAAGTGAAGTCCTTTGAAGTCCTGTTTTCAAGGGCAAGTCAGTTCAGTTCACATCCCAAGATGCAGGCAGAGCATATTTTAAAGACAGTCCTTTACTTCTGAGATGAAAAGGTCATGAATATCAGTCACTCTCAAATTCAAAAGGCTGCTTCACTCTAAACAGGGAGGTGAAATGTCGCAGGCTGTCCTCTGCAGCCAGTGCTTTGTCCTGAGAGTGTCAGAAATGCTCACTGTTATCACAGACACCCCTACAATTACTAGCTGAACTGGGACACTGCCCCACTGCCTGGGACAAGGGCTCTTCCCATAAGTCCTGCAGAGCTGGACCTTAAACAAAGGTGTGCTCATGTCCACAGTGCAGTGCAAGTCACTGGAGCTGAAAGATCAAGAGATGGGGGAATAAGGCACATACCTCAGGCTCTGTCCCTACCCACAATGTGAACAGTAAATCACTGCTGCCATGCTGGCAGGAGCTGAGCTGTCTCATTGGAGCAACAGAAAGCAAATAAGAGACAGAGAGCAACTGACAAGAACACCAAGAGGGAAGGAGACTCTGCTCCCCTCCCGAGCAGGCATGGTGACGCATGGTACCTGGAGCCAGTCCCCACAGTGTGTGCACAGCAGGAAGGGACAGTAGTGCTGCTGGGACCTGGCAAGCCTGGGAGCTCCGACAGGTACTGTGTGTGTGTACAGTGATGCAAACAGCATGGGCTGTGTTCTGTTTTCATCCCTGTCCAGGAGCATCCTTGAGGTAACATTATTTACCTGCACACTCAGAAACTTGAGAGACATGAGGATCCTGCTGCCCTGCTCCCCTGGGTGGCTCACAGCTCCATAGCACACTGCACCATATCTATGCCCCAGAAATAGGTAGGGACTGAAAACAGACCCTTGGACCAGAGGCAGAGGCATGAGGAAGATAAAGGTGCTCTAACACCTATCCTCTGATAGTGACAGGCACACCAAAATTGCAGCTGCACACCAGTATGCGATGGCTGAGCACAACCAGGTAACTCAGTATTTGGAGGGCTCTGGCAGAGGGTTTTAAGACTACTACTTCAGTCATGTCTTCAGGATGATCTTCACTTTCAGTTTTATTTGTTATGAATTTTGGTTCCAAATCTGAACAGGGGGAATCAATTTCTTCCCTTTGTCTGGGAACAGGGAAGAAGTGAATCACAAGCCAGCAAATGTGGTCTTTCTAAACAGAGATTTTTGTTTTAGTTAAACTTCGCAGCATCTTCAACGAGGTGTTCTTGAACTTGCATTTTCCAGGCACTTAAAGGCACCATGAATTACAATATAATTGAAAAATGGGCCTGTTTCTTAGAAATGAAGTGTAACCAATAGCCCCTGTCTGCTGGCTTAATAGACAAGCTTAACATTATTATAACCATATTAATAACAAGGCCAGCTAGTCATTAGCAAGAGGAGTTCATTCATTGCAGCTCTCTGACACTTTCCAGCTTGCTTTTTCATGGTAAATGAGTGTTGCTTGTGCTCATTTTCTATTCAGATAATTCCCAGTGGCAAGATAAACATATGGGTGAGATCCTACTTTTCTCTACATCTAAGTAAGAGCTGTTAGCAAGATGATGATAGAAATAATACAAATCTATGATGGAGGAAAATACAAAGAGGAGAAGCTAAAGCTCAGCCTGGACAGAAGACTAAAGGAAAGGACAATGAAGTCCTGGCATGTTAAGGCTTCTGTGTACTACAGTTGCTGAAATGATGATGAATAGTTGATGGGCATGCTTGTCCATTAAAATACAAAAACAAGTTTAGAAAAAAAACCCTTCTGAATCAGTTCAGTTTTTAACTTTGTTCAATTTTTTTTTTTTTTTTTTTATTTTTACTGTGGTTTTCTTTATTTTTGCTCCCTTTTTGTTGGTAACAGCTATCCTGGGAAGTGCATTCCGATAACAAAATCAGACTCAGTCCAGTGGTAACAATAGGCATTTAAAAGGTTTTAGAAAGTCACTGTTAAATAAAAACAAACAAGCAGATGATAGTGCTGATCATTTTGTAGGGCCAGTTAACTTTTTTTCTTACAAAAGGTTTGTAAAAAGGAGATGTTTCATTCAAAGCAGTGGGACCAGGTCTGCCATGACATTTTCAAACTCCACTTACTCTCTGTGCAGCTGACATGCTGCATTCACCCTGTAGTGGCTCTCTGCACTGGCCTGGACATAATCATTTAAACAGTCAGTCACACACAAACCCGAGAATGACTCTACAGTATGAACAAGGTATTCCTTACTTGTTACATCCCATTTCAAAGGTTTTGTTCACCCAATCAAGAAACATGACATATGTGATACAGCTGAACTGACACAAAATGAATTAACCCATTAGATGAAACATGGGTAACCCAAATGGTCCAGGAAATAATGAATGGATAATTATTGATTAATTCTTATTTAAAAAATAAGAAAAAAGCTTTATTTTAGTCCCAAGGAATTTCTGACCAGTGTGCTTACATAAATATGAACTAAAGTAATAGCAAGAAGAGAAGGGACTAATGCATCTGCCTCAAGTCAATGAGGCTACCTTGCCAGAAACCCTTGTGGTATTCAACCAAGCCTGCCCTAAAGGTGGCAAACAAAAGTTAAACAAAACACATGTTTAGGGATGGTTTTGTTCATAGATGTTGTGAGACCACATTGGGCCAGTTCAGTTCATATAAAAAGCCTTGCCAGTCTCTTGATAGATCACTTCTTCCCTCAAAACACATTAGCCAGCACCTCCAACTTGGTCTGCCAAGTGCTTGTACTGATAGAGACCCTGTGTAGAGAATAGGGTCTGGCCCAGGGTGTAGCATAGTGACCTACCCCTATTTGAAGCAATCCTACCTGGTGACAGAGAACACTCATGATTCTGTGCAGCTTTTCTTACCTAGTGTCTGGATGTGCTGGCACAAAACACCAGGTGTGTTCAAAACCTTGGAACAATCTTCTCTCTCAAGAAAGTCTTTGATCAGCTTTGCCTCTAGAGTGACATTACAGAATAACATGTTGATTCTTAAAACAAACCAGATTAATAATAGCAAATCCACATAAACTAGGAGTTAATAAAATTCCTGAAGATCATGAGCAATTCCATGGAAAATAAAGATTCTTCTGAAAGAATATTTCCACCTGCAGACTACTTTTACCAAGCCATGGCTACTCATGATCATGAGCCACTCTGATTTCTTCTCAATACTTCCATGCCTGGAAGAATGGTTAATAAAATTCCCTTTGTCCTGACAGAGTTCTTCAAATTTTAAATTGTACCAAGAGATGATATTACTTATTTCTATTTACTTACTTTTTAGAAAAAGTTGTATCATTGCAGAGTCATATTTCTGTCTTGAAACAATTGCTCTAAGACTGTTCCAAAGTCCAGCTGCAAAAAAAAATAAGTTTGTGACAGAGGATGTGTATTTGGAAGTACATCTGACAGCTTGTGGGTTATCTAGGCTTGAGAAGTTGACAATTGGGTTCTAATATCCGAAATTAATATTGCTGCTGGTTTAATTACCAACTAGATCTTTGGAAATGTTCTGGGAGCTGATGGGGTATTTTCTTTGGACACTATTCCTCCTGCTTTCCTTGCATTTCTTTCTTTATACCTGCCTGCTTCTACACCCATGATATTATCAGTATTCATTTATTAGAAAATAGGAAAAGTTACTTTTCATAAAAGCTTTTTTATTCTGCATAAGGTAGAGTGCAAAATGACTGCTTTTTGGCTGGGGAAAAGAAGAAAAATTTCTCTACTGTCACAATTCAGTGTCTGCATTTTACAATACTATATCTCTCTGAGCAGCTGCAGTCTAGTGTAGGGATTGCCCTTCTTCAGTGATACGTGTCCTTAAACAGTGGAGATAAGCACATCCAGAGCCTTACTGAGAACACACCACGGCATTTCCATTGGTAATGAGTGAAACATCTACAGTACTTTCCATCTGAAATGAGCTTTACTGTAAGCTAAAGATACCAGCAACCAAGAAAAAATACCATGTCAGGTGGGCAGCAATCTCCTGAAAGCAGGGTGGCTCTTGCCCTTACACATTAGTAATAAAATTCATCCCTGTGATACTCCAATAAACACAGATGCTTACTTGCATCTACAAGGGACTTTTTTCTCATTCTTAGAGTTACAACGGAGGTGAACTTGAAACAAAGAAAAGTGGAGGGCTACAAACAGCAGGGGTGCTACATGATAAGGAGATGTAAGAATTACACAGTTGCAGATAGCTCTATGTTTATTTTTTTTCCTCTCCCTTGCTCAGGTTGTGGTTCCTGTGTTTACATGGTAGCTGTCAAGGGCTACATGAGAGAACATGCTGTGCAGCAATACTGCATGAGCACGGGCTGCCTTTGATGTTTCTGGGAGGGCTCATGACACAGTCTGGATCTGAACATTTCCCCAGATCAGTGCTTTTCTGAGCTGCTCCCTCAGGTCACATGCAGGCTCCCATGGACAGCTGTGGCATTGTTCAGTCTCGCAGAGCTCCTGCTTTGGGCACAGAGAGAAGAGCCCCCTCAGCCACAGCTGGGCTGTCAGCATGAATAAGGCAGGCTGGGCTTGAGCCTCCAGGGATAGAGAAAGGACCACATGCTCACCTACTCCAAATCTACCCTTTAAGCAGGAGTAAAGAAAAAGATAGCTACTGTGGTGCTCTCCTTTTCCTGGGCCATTTTGGCATGAAAAGCTACTTAATTGGTTTACTTCACACTGACTACAGCAATGTTGGTAGCTGCCAAAAAGCCTGCTGAGCAAAAAATGATGGTTCCTAGCTGTTCCTTTCTCTGACAACCTCCCATGTGGAAACAGGGCTGGCTGGCGGCAGCAGCAGCATTGCTGAGTCAAGACCCTGAAGTAATCCTTACTAAAGGGAATTCTAACATGAGGACATCTATCCCTCTGATTTTCCATGCTGAGGCAATATAGAACCACCCTCCACTCAGTCCCTTTTGTACACGTACCTGTTGTGTTTGACTTACTGAGACAGATGAAGTGACCCTACAGTCAAACTTTGGGCTACACAACCAGTTTATCCTTTGAGAGAGCTGCAGCACTGGGGCTGGGCTGTGGGCTAACTATGCTCCCGGGCTTTTCAGGTCGGATGATATAGGAATATGCACCATTAACTTCCTTCTTCAACAATAAAGTTCCCTATTGTCTCCATATGGGATCAGCCTCCAGAGTGGTGTGCAACAGGGGGAGTTGAAATGAGGTGTCTGGCTGAAATCTGTGTCAAACTGTCCCTGGTACCCCACTGCCCCAGGGTCTCCAGAGGCAGAGAGGCACCACTCAGTGGAGAGGAGACAGGTTAATGGCACATTTTTTATTTGCGACCGTGTGAGATTCATGGGAGGTAGAAAAGCTCTGTCTGGATTTATATGAACAAGACACCCATTGAAATGCTTCAGCATTTTCAAAAAATCCTGATTAAAAACTTGGCTTCACTTCTAGCTCCAAGCAGGCAAGGACTGCAAATAAGACATAGCCTCTCTCCTCTCACTCTTCTATTGGGAGAATTTTGCATAAATTAAAATTAATGCATTTTTTCAACTAGGTCAGTGGAATGTAAATGTTCAGTTCCAGGGAGGATTATACATGTAACTCAGTTAAGGGATGCACAGCACAGATCAATCCTGCTGTATTTATCAAAGCTAAGCTGTTTGGAACAGAAAGCAACCAAAGTTTTTCTACCAAACACTTCATTGCAGTATCTGAAGGCTTGTGGGGCTGAGGATGGGTATTTGTCTCACTCTAGGAAATCTTAAAGTCTTTGGCTTTTGTCTAGGTGTCAAATGTGTGGTCATGAAATCTGTGTGATAAAGTGGGACAGCAGAAACAGCTCCATCTCAGTGGTTTTAGCTCCATCGGGAACGTGCCTCCCATGTTTGCAGACCAGGCAGTGCAATCTGAGACTCAGCAAGTTCAACAAAATTGAATTTGTGCTGCCCCAGGAGCTTGTCAGCTCCTGCTGTCAAGCACACATCTGGCTGCTGGCAACTGTGTGGTGCACTCAACAACTGCCTGCTTTATGTCTTAGACCCCATATTCAGTCTGGATGCAGATACTGTGCTACTGAACTATTGCATCTGAACCCCTGATGGGGCCTGCAAACAAACAAATAAGAATGTAATTTTCTCTCTCTCTCTCTCTGGTTTGGATTTTCTCCTGTGCCACAAATCTGCAAGCACACACACACTCAAGTGTATAGAAATGAATGGCCACCCTGACTTTCAGCCCTGCTGGATAGAGGCTTCTGAGGTAAGCAGGATGTTGCTGCTTTCAGAACTGGATTGGGACCTTTGTTTTGATGGGCTTAGTATTGTATATTCTGGTGTAAGGAAAGATGCAGTGACAGAGACCATAATACAACGGCAACTGAAACAAAATCGTCTCAAAAAATATTTTTTTTCATGATGGATGACACTTCGAATTATGTTAGCTCCCCTTACAACAACCTAATCTTCTAAAGAAATCATAACTAAACCTTTCTGAGTTGCAGATGTCCTTTTATGATGATCAAAACAAAATTGCTGTCAATGCAGAATTGTCCCAAACAAACTTTTAAATAGTAGGTAGAGAGAAATGGGACCTTGTTTTTCATATGGTTCCAGTATACCCTTTCCTTGCCTCTCACTGCATAATATATCCAGGATGTATTTTCCCATTCCTTCAAATGAAAATGCTCTACTGATTGTGATTAAAGGTCTCTATAGTCCAGAACCTGACGTCAGATGTCAGCCCATGTGGATATTTAAGGAAGTGCACAAGGACAGGGCCAGTCAGTGCACAGTGGTCTGTACTGTTCTGGCTTTTGATGACTGATAGTTTCAGGAGTCTCTGAGCTACAGGCTGAAGGTGGATATTTCATCTTAATAATGGTCCTATATGACACAATTTTGTCTAAGTCTTTTTTAAACATATTTGTGCAAGAACAAGTTGCTGTTTTGGCAACAAGTGCCATGGTTTAATGCATCATGTGGAAAATTCCTTCCTTATGGTTTAGAACTACTGTAGGATAATTTAATTTGTTACCCGTAATTTTTGCATTGGAGAAACACAAATAAACCTTGTCCTGTTTACCTTCTCCATGCCATTGGTGATTTTATACACTTATATCAAGTCCCCTCAGGTAGTCTTCTTTCCAAGCTGAAAAGCTCTGATTTAATCTTTCCTGAAAATACATTGTTACAAAACTCTGGCCATCCTTGCTGCCTGTTCTACATCTTTTAGAAAGTTATCAGTTCAGTGCTGTAATACTATTTTCTGTTCTACTTTATTGTGTTCCCTCATTCAGCAACTCCTACTATCCAATTTGCCTTTTGACTGTTGCAGGGCAGTAAGTGATGTTTTCAAAAGCCTCATACCTTAATTTCAGTTACCCAAGATCTTTCTTAAGTGTTTCTATCTAGAGACTGTCACTGCACATGTATAAGTAGAGTTATTTTTTCCCTAAGTGCCTTACTTTGTACCTGTCAATATTGAATTTCATCTGGCACTTCACTGTCAGTTGATATTACAGGCTCCTTCTGCAACAGTCAGCTTTAGCTTTGATTATTGTGAATAATTTTGTGTCATCTTCAAACTTTGTCACTATTCACACGTTTTGACTTGCCACATACAGGCGTGAACAGCACCTACCCCAACATAAGCCCTTGGACACTCCTTTTGTAAATTTACCACCAGTCCAGAGAAAATGTTGCTCTATTTATACTGTCACTCATACAACTACCTATCACATTACTAACTTTTGCTCCTTGAGATGGTGGTTGGTTTAAGCTCTGCTTTGGTAGCTCAGCAATTTCAAATTTGAGCTCTTTTAGCACACTTCGTTGAATGGCATTTTGTCCTAATTGTTTGGCTTGGGTCAATTTATCCAAGAGGGTCTGCTTTACAGAGATTGTCTGTGATTCTCTTTGTCCACAGTGGTTCCACCCTGCCATCAAAGCTTCAGCTCTGGGAACAATGCAGGTATAATTACTTGTTTATCAGAAATGTCAACCTTTTGCATTTTCTAGCAATATTAATCCTTAAAAGAAGGGTCCCGTGCACCTAGATTGAGTTCTTCGACTGAGGGTGATTCCTCTACTGGCTCAGGCCTGGGGACTCCTTCAGTATCCAAGAATTAGCATTCTGTTGAGCATGGGAGTGAGTGGAGCAGCCTTTTGTATCGTACCAAAGAAGTGGGTTAGGGAAAACTGACTGCTGCTAATCAAAGGCTCATTTATTAGAGCCCATGTGTTCCCCTGAACTGGGATTTGGAGCAACACA